>JAAGNO010015992.1:10898-32267 GCA_033439905.1 Ceryle rudis
TCCTTTCCTTTCCTTTCCTTTCCTTTCCTTTCCTTTCCTTTCCTTTCCTTTCCTTTCCTTTCCTTTCCTTTCCTCCCTTCTTTGCCTTGCCTGTTCTAGAAGGCAGGTATATATTTGCTGAGCTCCTCTTTACTAAGGATATAACTTAGCTTGTATTAAGTTATATATATGTTTACATATCTTTCCTGTCTACGGATATTTAGATGAAGTCAGGCCTTAATTAGGATCTTCAAGGATTTCTCCAGCTGCTAACAAGAACTCTATGCTCATTGTGGCTTCTCTGATGTTAAAAAGATAGGCTCTTGTGGAGGGTATTTCAGGGGAGGATCCTCACCCCCTCTTCTGAATCAACACCTGGAAATGCTGCTCTTCCTTGTGTTTGAGCAACGATAGGAAATCCTTTCTACACCACGTGCCTTATGTCTCACCATATCCCCCCTATGCATCGAAACTCCCACGCTACCCCTGGAACTTTGGTCACCATCCCTGCTGTTCATGTGGTGCCTGTCTCTGGCCTCAACAGAGCTGCTGGAAGGCAGGAGCAGGCAGAGAAGCACAGTGCAGTCCAGGGGGTAAGTGATGTACCCCAAGCTTGCTGCTAATGTCAGCCTCAGCAAATATCACTTCAGTGGCCTTTCCTGAGGAGAGAGTGCTGAATAAAAGCTGAGGTTGACAAGTTTGTCATACTACATTTTCTTTTAGGATAAACATGGCACATGCATATGTGAGCAATGAGAAAGGGGAGAAAATATAGCTGTGTGTACCAGAGACTTGCATCGTGCTGTGGTGGATCCTCCATCATTTGGCATTTTCAGGGCTGTGCCCAAATCTACCTTGCTTTGCCACTCACCTTGCTCCTGCACCTAAGTTCCTGAACAAATGCCTGTGATGCTTCTTAGACAGGGCAGAAGGAAATTCACCTACTGTGGAGGGAGATCCTGTCTGACAAAATTTGAATATCCAAGTCAGGCAGACAAGTTCCCTTGTGGGAACACTCTTCTCCTCTGACATGCCCAACCGGTGAGTTTGCCTACATTTTTGAAACTACCATACCTCAAAGAGTGGGTATAAACCTGCCACTGACTACTGAGTATCCACTGACTACTGAGTCTTTCCAGAGCTGAGGAAAGAGTCGGATCATGATCTCAGGCTGACTTTCTCTTTGACAGAGCTTTTCAAAATCATGAGCAAGCCTAATAGCTGCTTATGAAAATTAGGGTATGAAAATTAATCATAATGTACATCATCTCTTTTCATGAAGCTATCAAAACTGTGAGTGAACTTAGAAACTCCCATTTTACAGAGGAAGCTGATGCCGAGTGCATGAATGAAGCAGAAAAAGGAGTCAGGCTCCTGACTACTCCTCCCTGCTTGTTCATCCACTATGTCTCCCATAGGTATCTATCATGCTGCTTTTAGCTGTTATTTGTGGAAGATGTTAGTAAACACAGCTCTTCTTAGCTGTCCCTGGGCAGAGTACCTGTGAAGTACCCTGGATATGTCTAGGGACCGAGGCAAGAGCTGGTCCAAATGGCTCCCATGCCTTAGGGACTACGGAGAAGGTGGAGAGGAGGTGCAAGTGCATATTCCTTACTCAGCAGCAGCAGCAGCCTCAGCAGGTCACCTGCCTGTCCATCATCAGATTTGACCAAAAATGACAATGCACGAGGACCCCTACATTCGCAATCTGTTCCTGAGACATACTACTTACAGGTGAAGAATTTTGTTACAGAGGGAGGTCAAGGAGAGTATGTTTAAATCTCAGCAGCAAGGGTCTGCTTGCACCCTTCTCAGATCAGACATTCAGAGGCAAGACTTCACCACTCTGTGGTGACTTAACTCAGTAAAAGTAGTGTTACAGTCAAAGAAAAAGAAACCTTGAATTTAAGCACCAGGCAGAGATGAGATGAGATTCTAGCAGTTCAGGCTATGCCTGAGGGATGAGTGCTGAAGGATGTCTGGAAGAGGATCTAGTGGCAATGCCCACAAGGCCAATGTGCCAGCAAGAATAGGTTGCAGGATTCAGACGGTCTTAATAGCTATTCAGATTATAAACTCATCTATGTCAGGAGTGCCAGCAATTTGCCTTCTACATAGTGGCAGTGGGTATCAGTTTAAATCCACATTATAGCTCCTTAAAAAAAGAATACATTTTCTTAAAGAGCTTTAAAGAAAAACAACGCTAATTCAATAAAAATTAACCTGTGCTTTAGACAGGGAGAAATTAGCGAGTTGTTTTGTTACTAAGTTCAACAAAAATAATTATTTTACTAATACATAATAGATAGGCAAAACCTTAGTCACATGGATGAGAACTGGAAGAAGGCATTAGCATCAGAGGGGCAATTTTAACAGTTCTGCGTTTGATTCCCATGGTGAATTTCATGTCATCCACATCTAAACAAAAACTTCTTGGTAGTCCCATGGAAAGCAACAGATAGACTCATTGGCTTGCTTTCACCTAAGCTTATTTTGATATAAGGAAATAAATACGTTAGTTGTTTCATGATGTTTTTTAATTTGGATTTTTATCTGGCAGAAGACAGTGCGCACCCTCAGTGATTCAGATCTGAATTACTTTCACACCAAAGTCAAGGCAACACACTGCAGTGGAGCTAAACTGATTTACACTTGTTGAAAATCTGGTGAATTTTTTAAAGCCTTGTAGTGATAAAAAGACAATGCAAAGTTAGTGTGAAATCACGGATACATAAGAATTTTAATGCATGGCTGTAACACATATGTGTCTGTGTAACTAAAAATGTACGAATACACGTTTTACTCCCCAGTGCTTGTCATGGGATTAATGTAAGGGAATACAACTGAGTGACCCAAGGTCCACTCATTCCTTAGGACTACCACTTCTGGTGCCACTGCATCTGTAGGGAAAGGTGGGTCCTTACACAATACTCATGTTCCCTCCGTATTGTTATGGGAATTGTAGTACAGCCCAGTGCGGAAGCTGACAGGGATGTGACCACCAGCTCCAGTAGCTGTCCATCAGCCCAGGCCTTCCTTTGATGTGACTGCCCTTGTCAGAGCCTCCTGAGGCAGCAGAACCCTGGAGTATCTACCCCATCCACAAGTTTTCTGGTGTGCAGGAGAAGTGCAGGGTGACTGGAGCCACAAAAGATGAGAGGAAGAAGAAACATAAATGTAAAGAATAAGGAATTAAAAGGGAGGGACGGAAGGACAAGAATTGGTGCAGGTAAAGATGTGAGGTAAGGCACGTAGACCAAAGAGGCATGGGCAAAGGTAGAGATGACAATAAAACTCTGTCAGTGAGGAGACCAAAGAAATAAAAACAATTGCAGGGGAAAGTTTCCACCTAAATCCAGCCATCACAGCTTTCACACTGTCTCTGAGTTGTAGCTCTCAGTGATGCCTCTCTGATAATCTACCCCTGCAGGCTGCAGAGTTGGTCCATCTCGGCATTGACAGTTCATAAGCAGATTTTTCTCTTTGCTCTTCTTATTGTGGATAACTGCCCTGTAGAGAGTCAGTCATGGGAACAGTTTCCCTAGAAGAGTTTCTATGGCACTGTAGTACTGCCAGCAGCATGAATTAACTCTGTTTTTCAGGACATATGAAGAATTAGTTGGCATTTATGCTTCTTTTCCCTTCTAAGAGTTGTCGCAGGTGTAGCATTTTATGTCTTGTTAATCACCTTCACCAGCATAATATTTATTTTCTTATATTTGCTCTGACTTCAGAAAACAGGTGGCTTGCTATGTCATTCAAAGGCAGTATCCTAGGAGAGAATGATGTAAATTTCTATGTGGATTCATGTAAATAATACTTTCTACTGCTGCTGGTATTGGGAAGTAGTAACATTCCCATGAATGCATCTCTCAGTGGAAATAACACAACGGAAGAAACTTCTACAGCGTTTGCTATGTATCACAACCATTCTCCGCTATCAACAGCAGGGAGCTGTGAAGCCCAGATTTCCTGCACAGGATGATCAGTTTAAGGAATGCAAATCTGATATATACAGTTTAGTTCTTTACATGAACTTCACTCCTGAGTGGCTTTAAAATACTTTTTCCCTTGGAAGATGAAATTTCCAGTTGACAAACAGCTTGACTTGGAGCCCGTTTGTGTGCTAGGAAAGTATTGTGTATCAGCTGTTCTTGAGAAGAAAACTCACCATAGTGAAACTTATCTTTTAGAATAACTATATAAAATATTGCTGATGGACAAATGCTTGGTGATTAATATTTATCATGGTTCTTTTTTAAGTGGCTTTAAGCAGCTTTTTTTCAATTTCCTTTTTATGCTGAACTTTTTCTAAATTGGTGACACGATGCTATCTCAAGACCTCTCAGCCAGATAGGACCATGCCAGTTTCCTCAAAAATGGTCTTCTGTCTATGGATTTTGTATATATTTGTGGTAGCGAGGCACTGTGGGAAGAAAACACTGACTATATTTAAATTACTTTTTAAAGTAGAAGTCTTAAAAGTTGTTGTTACTTAGGGTGTTGAGTGGAAGTTTTTGGTAACATGCATAGCTTTGAGATAGGCCTCATGCCAGATTTGTCCAAAGACTTTGGACAGATGCTCTGGAAAGCAAAGGAACCATCCTAAAAAAGGATAAGGAAAATTAATGTTCTAAAATCTCTGTGACCATCCACCTTGGGCAGAGAAAAGTCACAGCAAAAAAAGTAGCCTCTACCAACATGTGACTAGTCATCCTGAATGGTGCAAACGTCTGTTCAAGAGATGTGATGTCCAGCAGATCACCATCTGGCTTATTGGCTGCAATCCTAGCTTTTACTTTGTACCAAACCAGAACACTTAAAGAGCTGATATGTTTTCAGACTCCAGCTATCATCAGAAATGTATTATTCTTTTTTTTACCTCTATTCTTTTATGCTGTGAGCTGTGAAATGTTGTGGTCTTTTTATGTTCCTTAATTTTATGTGTGAAAGTAGGCATATCAAATCATGGATATGAGCACATGTAGAGTCTATCTAGAGAAGGCTTCACTGTCGAAATATTGTTTAATAAATTGTTTTTTAAAGTTTAGAAGTCCAGAAAAAAATCCATTATCTACAATTCTTGGTAAATAAAATTTTAAAACTTCTTATCAAATTGATAAACATCTCTGAAGGTGGAGGCAAGGAAAGGTAATAACTAGATTTTCAAGGTTGCCAATATGATTTTCAAAAGCACCAGAGCAGGTTGTCTGTTTAAGTACTCAGCAATTCAGCAACATAATTCTAAGAAGAAACCTTTAATAATTGTCTCTGAGACAATCAGATTGACAGAAGGTAATTTTATTTCAGCACAAAGAAGGTTAACATTTTTAATCACAACTTGACAGGTTTTGGTAAAATTCTTCAGCTGTTCTTTCTAAACAGAGGACATCCCTCTTCTTAGATTCTTTTTTAAATGCATAAGAACTGATTATTTTTTAAGTAATTTGACCACATTCCTGTATAATACTGAGGCTTATCTGACTTTGGCATGACAGTTGTAATTAATTCTAAATTAATTTTATTACTCAGATTATGACAATATTTAATTTTATTGTTTGTTTAAGTATTTGAATTAATGAATAGAGTAGATACTGAGTGTCATTTCTTGTACCACTTGGGACATATGAGGCTGTCAGCCAGTCAGCCTCAGCACCTGACCAGCTTTCCTGATCCCCATCCAATTTCCTAGGATTTTCCCACCTACTGAGTAGTGCTGGTTGAACTTAGTTGTCATTTTAATGCTGATTAAGAACAACAAAAAGCTCTGATTTAGAATATTTAAATTTTAAATCATCTGCATTATGCTGAAGTTTGCCCAAAGCACTCAGGGGCAGACTGAAACTGAGCCTAAGCTGCAGACAGACAAGACGTGCCAAAGCTACCAGGGGTTGAAGGTAGTGTCCCAGCTGCTTGTTCATGTGTTCATTGACACAACAGTGGCATCACTGGGGACCAGCACAGCCAGATGGGGTAGGCTTAGTTTCTTACTTTGGTGTGACTCATGACGTTTATTCCTCACTGTCTCTGTTGTCCTGTTTGCAATGCAGATGCCTGACCTGCACGAGCCCTCTGCTGCTGCCCTTCACAATGGCATGCCTTGAGCAAACCAAAATTGGTGAGGGTTCGCTTTCCACTTGTCCATTGGAAATCACAGAAGTTTACACCTGATTCCTGAGTAGTGCAGGGCCAGGTACAGCAAGCATGGGTTAGACACTAGACATCTAGAGCATAATTGTTTCAGGTGTCAGTCCCCAAGACAGTCCATACATAAACCAGAGGCTGAGGCCATTGTCCTGACTGTGCTATGGGAATAGTGACAGCTGGCAGAGAGGTGGCCAGAAACAGAGGGTAAGAAACTCTCCCAGTGAACCATGAGATGAACGTGAACTGAAGACCTCAATGAATCTTAACCTGAAGAAAGAGTCTGATGGTAAGTCTGCAGCTGCTGGACTAAACAAGAAAGACCCTGAATGGAGGATGGGGCTTGCTGCAGACCACCTGTCCCCTAAAGCGAATAAGCTTAGACGGCTTTCCCTTGCTTGCTCAGGAAAAAATGTGTGGTGAGCACAAGTGCATGTGTTTTTGGTAGCCTCAGCTCCTACAGTTTGATGTAGTACAGGACTAGACATGAAAAGCTAGATCCAACAGAGTTCAGGTGGCTAAAATCAGAGTGTGGCATGTTTCCTTGCGTATAGACCAAAGTTTTGAGGCTTGGTTGCCTAGAGAGAGCATGAAAAAGGGTCAGTGACTCAGAATAGGATGCAAACAAACCACAGGCTGAATGAGGTGGTGCCCAAGTGTGTTGCTGCCAAGTGTCCCCATAGAAAAACACTGAATGCAGTTGCCTTTGCACATTCTTTCAAAAACATCGCTGTGCTTGCTCCTTATGTCTAAACATTGATGGAGAGTGTGCATCTCCTATGTGTATAATAAATTAGTGGTTAAGGAAACTGTGAAAAGACAGAAGTCTTCACACAGCCAGGGGCTTGCAAGCACAAAAGCAATGCACTGCATTCTGCTTAAAGGAAAATTGCTCAGTACCTTTGCATTGGCATGCTATTATGTCAAAACCTTGTAATTTGGGGTGTGAGCATGCAAGTATTCATTTGATTTTATATCTTTGTTGCTAATTTATGGGATGAAGACTAGGGGAGTGCTTCTGGCCTGCTTTATGATTTCTGAATACCATCTGTATTCCAAAATATCTAAATACGGGCTGTTCATTAGATGCACTAAGAAAGTGTTAGTATTTTACAGAAAATGTTGCATACATTTCACTGAAGTGACAAGCAAAGCACACTCCTATTTTTTAGTCCCCATATGTCATCTGCTTTAAGGAGCATGGGGGGACTAGGAGGTTCCTAAAGGTTCTTTCCAGCCTTGACTGTTCCATGATTCCGTGACTTGGTGATTTTATGCATAAAACACTGTTTGAGAGAAATGCTGTTTTCCTGCTGCTATGTTTCGTTTTAGCCTTAATCCTTCTGAACAACTGGATTTTCTTCTGAATTGACAGCAAAATGAAGATGCTGATATAAAAAGAAACACAGTCAGAATACTTACACAAATTCTGAAGGGGGTGGAAATGAGAGAAATCACAGTTGCACCACTTTCACCAAAAGGAGAAGTAAAAACCACAGGGGAAACCATCAAAACCAAGGGCGTCACATCTTCCTGTGTGTGTTAGCCTGTCTTCTAGTGAGTAGCTGGCACATTTATTTCATCTGATTACCTGTTGGAAGACAGCTGTCACATACAAACATCCACAATCCATCTTTTGTTTATGGTGGGTGTGTCTTCTCTCCTGCTTAAAACCTAAATTCTACCAGTTTGATTAAAAAATAATAAAAAACCAAAATAAAAATAATAAAAGAAAAAGGATTATCTTTTTCAGTTAAAGGAAGATAAAAACAAAGATAAAAGAAAAGTAATTTAAAGCACCTTTCTATCACACCTGAACTCGGCCATATGTCTTTTCTCTCTGGAGAATTTTTTATCTACCCCCTAATGTTAAATAGTAAGAAAGATGAATCACGTTTTGATCAAGTTTAATTTGTCAGAAATGAGAAACTGAAACCATCATTTGTGTCACTGTATCTTCTGAGGTCAATTTGAAAGATGAGTTTTCGGTTCCCTTATTACCCTTTGCCTGCTGCTCATAGGAAGATGACTGCCAAATTCATCAGCAACGCACTGGTGCCTGCTGGGTCTGCTTTGCAGTGCCTGTGAGCCACAGTGGTCCCCAGCCAGCAGCCACCCATATCAGCCCCTCCACTCGAACCAGCAGAACCTGCCTGGCCTGAGCAGCCCGTGGAGCACCACACCATCCCTTCCTGGGCCAGGAGCCCCGCTGCACTGGGGAAGTGTGGGAGTTAGTGCAGGGTGGCTTTGCTCTTCCCCTGCTGCTCACAGTGCGTCTCAGCACCTGCCCTGGGACCTCTCACAGTTTTTGCTTCTGCATATCCTTCATTTCAACAGTCCCTCCCACTTTCTTCATTGGACATAATTTGTCCAGCAAATGAATGGAAAGTAGAGCTGTTTGTTTGTGCTTTTTCTGCAATGTGCTGGGTGGGAGGAACAGCTTCGGGGTTTTTTTCATCTAAAAATACAACCAAAGCATTGTCTTGCAGCTGCATGTTAGCACAGCTAGAGGAAAGCTCTCTGCTGTCTTATCGGTCACCCACCCGCAGATGTTTGCTTGAGGCCTGTAAATTTGTTACCTTGGCTGGATTTGACATCTTTAAGCTTCTGCAATAAAAGTGAACCTCGATCTGGTCTGCTTTCATCATGTGTCAAAAGGAGGAGTAAAATGTGTGTGGTCTTGAGCTAGGAGCACTCCACATACTGTCTGCACCATTGCCACACTGCACAGGTCAGAGACCAAAGACCTGACCTTACTGGCTTCAGATAAGGGCATATGAACAGGGAAGGTGGCTAGATTTGCGTGCCTCTGGTCAGAACACAGTCTTCTGGAAAGGTGCCATCACAGTTACAGGGATGGTATGGATGAAGAAGTGCTGCGCTGAAAGATGAATGCATCCAGGAGGAGGAACAGCTTAGACAGAAATCTGCCAGTCCTTTTAAAGTGGCATACATACAGAACTTCTTATCGTCACGTCTCAGAGTTCTTCCCCGCCTTTGATTCCAGATCCTTGTCTGCTCATTTTTTTTCACACCTTGCTATCAACCCTCCAGTAAAGGATGATCTGCACTATGGTGTCTTCAAAATACAGACTATTTTTAAAGGTTCAGATTGGAGAGCGATTATAGCTCCTTCTAAGGCATACAGGAACGCAAGGCTTGGAGTTATAAAATGAGCCCTTTTTTTCTGATTTTGGTTGAGCAGTTTGAGTCTCCCTGGTAGCCTTCCTTTGAGGTTTGTAATCTGACTGGGTCTGGGTGAGAGATGGAGGGGAGCATCGAGGGTATCTCAACCAATTGCCTATGCCCTTTCTTCCTGCCTGTGAAATAATATCCACACTGCATGTTGCTGCAGTGCTGGCCAGTGCCTGGAAAGGGAACACTCTGGTTACCAATAATGCCTGGGAGGGAGAAGGCAGGCAAGGATGCACACAAACTTTCCCAGTGCTGATCCATTAAACACATAAGATTCCGAGTCATGTTTGAACACACTGTCCCCAGTGTCCCTCTCTGAGGCTTCATTTCTCGATAGCTTTACCCTGCTGTACAGAGCTGCCTCTTTTTATGTGCTGATGAGCAGCAAAGAATAAAGATGCGTGTGTTTTCAAGCTGCATTCTGGCTGGACTCATGTCAAGTGCAGCAGGACACACTGAAGACTTACAGCTTTCATTGGGTGCAATGGGTACCCACCAGCATGCTGCTGCTCACGCTCACAGTAGCTGTCACCTGCTGATGTTACAAATGTGCACCATCACCATGCAGAAGACTGTTCAACCACACCAAGACCTCTGCTCATTTGTAGTTTTCCCTACAAGAAAAAATCACTGTGGCTTGTGCCCCTACACTGGTAGCTACAGTGACGATCAGCAAAGCAGTTGTTGAAAACACTCCCACTCCAAAGCACAGACACAGGCTGTCTTATTCCTTGTACTGTAGCAAAGTCTGTTTTTAACTCTTGCCTTTTCTCACTCTCATCTCCTTCACCTGGAGCACCATGACTTGCACATCTCCTGAGCAGCCCTTGAGGAAGGTCTCGGGTCTGCATATCACTCAGGCAGAGGCTCCACTCTTTGCAGCCCTCTGGGCCATGGTCAGTGCCAGCCTATCTGTTCCTTCTCCTGGGAGCTGCTGAGGGCAGAAGGGGCAGGGGGTGAGGAGAGGAGCCCCAGAACTGAGGACAGAGAGGGCAAAGACAGGTAGGAATGAGAAGGAAGGTTGTGGCAGGCACGAGTTTTATCAAGACGGTGGCAAAAACCAGGTTCATGATGTAGGAAAGAAGGGAAGGAACAGGGGAAGAAGAAGAGACACTGGCAGAAAGAGAGATGGGGGCAAAGAAAGGGCAAAAAAGACAGGAAAAGGAAAGAGAAAAACTGGTAAGAAGGAAGATAGCAATAAATAGTATTGTGAAATGAGTAAATGGCATTTGAAAGCAATCTGCTGAGGATACTGGGCAAAGGATGATGAACTTGCAATCAGTTAAAGGCAGTGAACAAGCTATTTATTAGAGTCAGCCAGTCAGCACATTATCAGTCAATAGCAATGCAGAATTGGATGGTGGGGAATAATACTAACAGCAGACAGATAACACATACATTGCCCTCTTGGTGGCATGTTCCTAGAAGAACCATAGACCTGCATGTGTCTGGAAGTCACAGATGCGGGAGGAGAAGAAGTGTGCTGACAAGAATACTTCCGCACATCAAAGAGGTGTGAAACTGGAATGGCTATCAGGATCCTCACAGACATTCTCTATCAGATGTCAGATGTGCCTTGAAGTCATGCCACGTCTTGAGGAGGAAGACAGAGAGCTGCCCATACAGTTTTCTCTCTTCAGAAGCTATTGGCAGGTGAGAGGCTGGAGCGCTTTATGACAAAGGGGTAGCCCTGATAAGTGGCTTGATTGTGTCTGGAATTTAGACATTCTCCACCACTACCACCAGCCCCCAGTACATCTACAGAGAATTGTATCTACCTTTTCTTCCTACTCTGGCCCACAAAAGAAATGTTCAGATCTTCCATATAAAATCAATCAAACTGACAGTGGCCAAGAAAGCCCAGCCTAGATTTCCCTGTAACCACATTATCCCCCACCTATTCCTTAAAAGTGTTGGCATGCATTTTCCAGAACTCTTTCTGAATTTGGATCTAGGAGTCCCTTGCAGCACACAGGGAAGACATAATTAGTCTGAGATGAAATATCTGCTGATCAAGATAAAATACAGGTCATCATTATTACAAGAAAAATTACAAAATTGTCTGCAGACATTTTTTTTTAGTCAGGAATTTTACTCAGAGGGCCTGACCTAAGTGCCTGATACCTGGTTTTGAAACGAGCAATGACATTGTATCCCATTTCAGCTTTAATCTGAAACTCCACTGGATTCCTGCCATGCTCCCAGAAGTGTGCTAGGTGGCATATGTGTGTCTGTTGCGCTATCTTCCAAAATGTGTCAAAAAGACATTTTGTAGAACATGCCAATAGCAATCCTGCATCCTATGCCATCCTGTCCTCTTCCTAGCCAGTGCTTTCAGGCTGTGGGGTTTGCCTGCTGACTTCATGGGCGTGCTGGCCCAGAGGCAGGCACCTGAGGACAGCACGCCCACCTCCTTCCAACCCTCTGTGCAACAAGCCTCGCCACATGTACCGTGCCCCACAACAAATGAAGAAAGGATGAGCTATTTGCCATATGAGCTGTAACACATGGCCATGACCTGGGGAAGAGCAAACCTCTTCAGAAGGGAGCAGCAGTGGTCTCACAGCATGGTTTCCTCTCAATGACCTATTCCAGGCCATCCAGATGATGGGGTGAGTCAAAGTTAGCTTGAGCTTTTCTTGTGTGCCGTTCATGTTGCATGGCTCTTTTGCATCTTGTGCATGCTCAGAGAAGCCCGTGTCTGTAGCTTGTTGACTTCTGAAGTGCTGAGAAATATATGCTGAGCTGTCTGTGGCAAAGAAGCTGCACTGTCAGGCTCTAAGATTCTGTAATGCTCTTTATTGTGACGTGCCCTTGAAACAGTACAAAACAACTGCTGCTGAACAGCTTCTCAAGACCATGTCTCACATCAGTCACAGCATTTCTGCCTCTCCACCTGCTCTGGCTGACTCTGGGTCAGCAGTGTGCTTTGGCACTTTACACTGAGCAACTGGATCAAAACAGAAAGTCTGAAACGATGCCATGTGAGTCGTCAGCGTAGCTGCTGCTAACTACATGTTTCAGCTGGGATGCCAGAAGATGTACCTGGCAGGAAAAATGCAGAACACCTTTTTATTTGTCAGTACACCACAGGGTTAAGTGCACCTGAAGGGACACTGGTCCCATGTTACATGACAAACCTGGAAGCTCGCAGCACCAGTATGTTTCAGCACCCTCAGAGAATAACCCTGGAAGATGTGACAAGGGAGAAAATGCAGTCTCCATCCTGCTCCCAGGCTGCTGAAAGCCTGTTCCTCCCAAGCACTGAATGGTATGGGAGAACTATAGGGTGCTGTCTAGTCATTTGGATTTCACATCATTTGTGAGTAAGTAAAAAAAAAAAAATAAAAGTAAATAAAAGGAACAGGCCCATTTTTTCTACTTCCATGTGGCTGATAACAAATATTTTTTTTTTGCTTTTGAGGAAAGGTGAAAAACATTATTTCTCCTTGAACCTGTATTTTTTTCTGTTGGTGTCTAGCCCAAGGAAAAAAAAGTGTGGGTTTGTGTTCTGTTCCACTGTGGGGCTGTATGATGGCATATCACTCATAAGTTACGTCTAAGGTGCAAGAAAATACTTCTGTGTCAGTAAAGCAGCCTGCGATTAATGGTTACAGCTGCTGGTGAATGAGAGAGTGCAGAAGCACAGGAAAAAAAAAAAAAAGGAGAAATCTATGACTCAGGAATTTGGGGCTCCTTTACAGTGGCAAAAATTGAAAATAAAACCAGGGCAGTCAGTGGCCCAGCACAGTGAGTTGAAATGCCAGAGCATGGCCTGGAGTGGAAAATATGGCCCTGCAGAGTTACCATTCTTTGGATTATATTCTCTTCCAGAGTCCCTCAGAACAGGGGGAGAGTGAAGAAGAAAGAAATATTTCTGTTTTCCTTATTAGAGCCTTGATACATCTCCACAGACAGCATCATCCTCATTCTTGGCAGTCAGATCTTTTTTCTCTCCCAATAAAAGGGCCTCTGGAGAGCAACTAAGATGAACAACTTCACTACAGCAGTTTAGGACAGCACGTGCCGCCCTACATGGCCAGATTGAAATCTGAACCTCTGCCCCCTTCCATGCGCATGAGTTCATATTTTGGCAAGTCCACAGAGTTTCTAAACAATTATGTGTTTAGTTTACTGGTACGAAAGGGGAAGCCACTCCAGACAAGTAAATAAGGTACAGAGATAAGTTTCTTGAGAAATTAAGGTCTCAATGAATACACAAATATACAAAGGATGTATAAATAAATGACATTTATAAATAGTATACTTAGTGTACTGTTACTCATACTAGCTTTCTTCTGCAGTTAATATTTAAAAGGAAGTAATTTTGTAAAGATCTTTTCAAGTGTATTCAAGATGGCTAAAACAATAGCTTTAAGTAGGTAGAATGCACAAGAAAATGATGCTCCTTCACTACAGTAAAAAACAAAAAAAAATCTCATATGTCTTTCATTTTAATCTAATGCATTCAGGTGAGTTAGCAGTCTCATTCATGATAAACCAATCATTTGTGCTGTTTTCCTCTTACTAATAGCAGGGAGCAATCTCAGTTCCTAGTGTAGTTCTGCTTCTCTCACTGCCCACACCACCGCAGCCCACAACTACTGCAGGGGCAGACAGAAAAGGAGCAACCAAAAGAAGCTGTTGCCCCTCTATGCTTTTCTGCCACTCCATTTGGAAGCCCCACTCAGAGGCTTTCCTACTAATTTGTCCAGTTATGGAAATACAATCTGGAAAAGAAACTTCTGGCATTTTAATGCCCTGTAGTCCTGCTGCATAGGTTTCACTGGTCTATTTCACTTGTGGGTGGTGCCTTTCTCAAGAGTCATCCTGCTCAGTGCTCCTCTGCAAAGAGGAGCCTCAGTTGTGAAGGCAGTAATGCTGAGGCACAGAAAGCTTCATGGGTCATTTCAAAGCTGACTGTAATGCCCAAGGGATGAGGCCAGCAACAGGCACCTCTAAAAAGCCTAACAGAAGGTGACTAGCTCAATGGCACACAAGAAATCAGTAGCAGAACTGAGACTGAAAGTTAGAAGATCAAACTCACATCCATCTTCTTAACTGGTGTTCTTCTGACAAATAATAGCATAATGCATCACTAATTGAAAGATGATGGCTAGAGATTTTCAGAGTACACTATTCTTTCCTGCAATGTTTCATGTTTTGAGTTCCAGTTTGAGAGAGAAGGTCTGGTTTTCAGAAAAAAATAAGCACTCTCTTCCTGACAAACAGGCTCTTTAGCTTCTGTTAAAGTGGATAGTCCAAATGCAAGGCATCCCAAATCACCAACCGGTTTTGCAAATCTTTCTGCCTTGCAAGATTTTAGCTATCGTATGCCTTAAGAAAAAATAATAATAATAAAAAGGACAGAATTTCATTTATTTTAAGAAGCTTATGATATCACGTGAAATGTCAACAAACTTATGACTAATCCCTAAGGGATGACCTATTTGAAGGTGTTTGACAGATCAGGCAGTCTCTCTATACTGCATCAATGAATGACATTTTTATGAAGCCTGATTTTAAATGCATCAGATTTTGTATTAGATTTATTGTTGGATCAAGCTTTGATATCCTAGTCTAACATTTAAGACAGAGAGTGTTAAAGACACAACATGTTCATTCTCCATAAAATGCCTATGGACCTGAAGCTTTCTTTAATTCATTTTTCATCTGATCTGTTCTCTTTTATTGTCATAGATATGATGTTAGAATTTTCTTATAATTGCTTTTCTTTCCATGGAGGTCTAACTTCTTCTGGATCGAGGGCTTGCTTTTCCTACAGTCAAGGGAGTGTTAGTCACAGACTCTGGTAGGAGCAGAAGTATAACCTTGACAGACATAGATCAAAATTACAATACAACATATATCATCTGGATCATTTTAGGGAAAAATAAAATTCCATCCACTCTAGACCTTTCAAATAAATAGGGAAGGTCTTTTTCTCCCAGCAGAGGTATTTTTCCACATAGCACTGAACCCAAGAAGTTGGAGGTTACTTCAAGATAATAAAGATGTTGGCTGAGAAAAATTCACCCCTGCCCAGAAGGCCAGCCCAAGGTCTTAAATGATCTATAGGCTTTGTGCTGACCCCTGGCACAGAAGTACTTTTCACTGTCTATGCAAATAAAATGGGCAGGCTTGACTGTGCCAAGGCTAGGAAAGGGCAGGGGCCATGAGTGGTTGTAGCGACAGGCTGTTCATTTCATGCTCTTGTCTCTTTAGTTTCAATGTTTCATTAGTGCTTTTTGGCTTAAAGATAATGTTTCCTGGACAAGCCTTTAAGAAGTCTGCCAAATAAGAGATATTTGGTCAGGAGTGGTTGCAGAGAGCCTGCAGAGGTTCTAGGAAAGGGGCCCTGAACTCCATGAGTGTGACCTGAGCACAGCTGGATGGGATTCGCTCAAAATCAAACACCATCACATCACCTCAATACTCCCATGCTGCAGAGGCAGATATGGACAAGTCCTCGTTAGCATGTGAAGGAGATTCATAGTTAGCTGTGGGTTATTGTGCCTCCCTGTGCTACTTGGTGTGGAGAGACCTTAGAGAGGCTGGTTCCAGGACCAGATAAAGCCACTGACAGTTTAGTTACAATGGAAGAAGTTGGTGGAAGAATAGTGCTAAGGTAATGGGGTTGCAGAATTAGGCGCTTCCAAAAGGCAAGATCATTTTGGGAATGCTTATGTTACAATGCTATATGACTAACTTATTTTATAGCATTAAAAAAAAAAATCACCATAAAAAGAATCCAGTAATTAAAACATAATTAATATGTGCAAAACAGCTCTATTGACAGTGACTGCTTAGGAGACCAGCTGTGTATTCAGGGGCAGCTCCCATACCTTAGAGAGAGGCCAAGGACATACACAAACCTTGTAAGTCAGTTAGATTTATTCAGGTTTAATTTCTTGCCTGTATCAATTGGCTTCAATCAAAACTGCAAAGCAAGTAAGAATGGATGTGATCTCGTCTTAAAATGCAGGAGGAGTGCAGAAAAAAAAGAGCCCTTCTGGAATGTTACTAGCTGTTCTCCACCTCCACAAAGGGAGAACACTTTTTATTACACATCACTACTACATTTTTCAATGAACGTAAATCTTGGCACTTTTGTGAATGGTATGTATATTTTATTGTTACCATTCACCTGCTGTAGATCTGATGGAAATAACTTTTTATACCTAAAAGAATATTAAAAGAAGAAAAGAAAAATTGAAACACTGGGTAAGCAATTGACAAAAAAAATTAGGACTTCTGTGATTATCACATTAAATTACACTGGGTCTTTACTATGATATGCAGTTATCAAGGCGGTCTCACCTGCACCTATTTGGGGTTCACACATTTTCTACAGTCAATATATTAATATTTTACAGGCAGTTTGCTACATACAAAGAAAGGAAGCAAATAGGGGACAGTGGGACAGCAAATCTTATAAGCCTGTAATAGCAGAAAGCTCAACAAAGCTTGCAGTGTACACAAAGTATGGACGAGAAAACGAAGTAGCCTATGTCTTATAGCACTACAATTATCCAGGCTGCAGGATCCATTTAAGATGGGCTAGCTGGTTATTTTGCTTAAGTCTTCACATAATCCTCGGTTTGACTTTCTGCATTATAAACTGTTTGAATGAGCCAGAGAAAACCTGCTTACTGCTGGTAAAGATCTGTGTTCTGGGAGACCATCATCCACAGCAGGCTTTCAAGAGGAAAGCACAGATTATTTTCCCTCCTTTAAAAATCACAGTGTAATTGGTGAGAGAGAAATCATTATGACCTTGCATGAACTGGAATTTTACCGACACCTCATTTATTTTGGGAATGACAGGGAAGCCTGTGCTGGCAATTTTGCTTGACTGCAGAATTGTGTTCACCTTTGAGTTTTCTTCAGAAGTCATGCCTTTTGGTTTGCTCTGTTTTGCCAATATTACCTTATGGATAATGAATATATAAAGAATCAGTGTGGGCAGTGAAACTGATTTAATTCTTTTAGTAACAGAAGTCTCTTATAAGAGATAGGAAGCAAATAAGATTTTTAATTGCACTCCTTGATATAAATCACTATGCAATCTTGGTTTTGTTATGTTTTATGTTTACACTGTAAAAGCTAGGCTTTTTATATACTCTTATATATACTGCCACACTTACTACTTATCTAAGGGGCTTTATTTGTATATATACATATATGCACACACATATATACATAGTGCAACTATATATACACATGTGTAAATGCACAGAACAGTGGCAGTGTCATCTACTCTTCCTCAGAAAGTTTATTAACTTTGTAAGTTGTTAAATGAAGACAGAAAATACATGCTTTAAGGATGGATGTGAAATAGCTCAGACGTGGTGTTGTACTCAGGTTTGGGCTAGCCAACTAAGAAAAAAAATAATTTTTTTGAAGAGACTGTTTTACAAAATCATTACATGAGCTGGGAACTAGTTAAATAAAACCTTCCTCTCAGTTTTCCTAGTGTCTGAAACCTAGGTCAGGACAAAATGAAAACCGGAAGTCGTTACTCTTGGGGGTGGAGCCAAGATGAGAAATGTTACTCACATCTCAACTTGCAGCAGACTGCATGAATTATGGCCAAGAGTGAGTCCCTGAGGGCATTCTGAATTTTATAATTCTCTCAGTCCCTGTTCTCTCTGAACAGACGCAAGCTTGGCAGAACCATGCTGCAAAATTTGTCAGTGATGAAGTTTTGTAGGCAGGACAAAGTGCGCTAAAATATAAACTCTTTTGAATATATACTTATACATATGCATATATAATATAAATAATATTTTACATATTTTTGTTTGTTTGTTTTTAAGTAACTTCAAAATCAATCGTATTGAAACAGGATAGACATTCCAGAGATGGATATGGAAGAAAAGGGAAGGAAAAAATTTGCGAAAGAGACTATAACTTCTTTCATTGACCTGCTTTGCTATTTGCTTCCAGGAACATCTTTATTGCTTGCTCTAAGATAAATAGCTTAAATGTTACAGGGTAGCAGGAGTTGCTCTGTAGTTAGTTTTCAGGCCAATTTTCTGTTACAACTTCTCCAAAAATAAAATTATTCCCATTAAAAATACCAGCTGGCACATCCCATCCCAAGGATTGTTCTTGAAAGATACCAGGCAGAAATTCACCTGTGGCATTTTAAAGAGAGGGGGTCAGTTTTGACATGTCCCTTTCCCAGGTTTTAGACCCTAATGTTCTTGGCATATTATGTTTTGCTCATGGTTGATCTAAAGGATGCCTTTTTTGTTGACTTGACTGAGATGTATCTTTTACAATTGTCAGGAAAAAAAAATGCAGATTACAAAGACCTGGTGTGTTACACCTGTCTTGTTTAAATGTACTAAAGTAGGAAGGGCAAGAATTATCTGAGCACTGATCAGAGCATTGATAGTGAAGGTACAAGGTAGCTGGAGAAGAGCTACCTTGGAGAAAGCTCTGCGGAGAAGTTTACATGTGTATCTCCAACAAAAGCCTATTGGAATTATGTAGACTATGAATGCCAACTCCCACCCCTCAAAATGGCAAACACCAGCCTTTCACCTCTAGGTCCACTGTTGAATTTTTTCAGATAGCTGGTAAGAGAGGCTGGTCTAACTGGCAAACTGTCCCTGTGGGGTTTTTTTCTTTACATTTTTTTTTTAATTTTTGTGTTTTTTCCTATGTCTCTTTTAATAAATGGTTTCATCAATTCAGTGTCCTTGTTCCCTGAATGGAATAATCACTTAGAATTCTAAACACTTTTTTTTTGGAGGGTGGCTTGGTTTTATTCTTCATTATGAGTTTAACAAGTCTGCTTAGAGGTTTGGGGGTTTATTTTTGTTTGTTTGATTGGAGTTTTTAGTTTGTTTGGGGTTTTTTTTGGAAGGTACACTTCTAGTCCATCTGTTTTATTTAATGCTGCAGAAGTTTCTGGTAAGTCCATGCCAGCTGCGCTAGTCAATTTTCTGCTCCTCTAACTTCCTGCAGCTGGGAAGGCGGCAGCCTCGCAGCAGCAGCAGCATTAGTTCACCTTTTGTGCAAGCATGCAAAGAGTGGAGTCAATGGAAGGTTCATAGCAAAGTGAAGATAATGTAAAAACAAAACAAGCCAGCAAAGAATACCGGAAACGTATGGGTGAATGTCAACATGAAATCCTGCAAAATCTGATTTATTCTGGACTGAGTTTGAAAACCCCACATGTTGCCAGCTAGCCCAAATGTTCTCAATTTCTGCCAGGCTTTGTGCTACATGCAAGTAGCATGCTTCAGGAAGAGAAGAGCAGCCACACTGGATCAGGCGTCACCATAACCCCACACACTGCCTTGGACAGGAGTCAGTGGCAGGTGCCTAGGGAGAGTGCAAGAACAGGGCTTGCATATAGTGATATTTTCTTGGAATACTTTCCCAGCTTACAGTGATTTCTGTCTCTGTTTTCCATGATAAAGAGAAGGTGCACTTGCATTTAACAGTCCTCGGTGGAAAGCTCTTGGAAGAAAAATCACTTTTTGAGCCCCCTTTCCTCCACTTAAGGCATGCTGTTACCCACAGAGTTGGACAGGATCTTTTGTTGTACTTTTGTTCTCACAGTGGCTGGAACATTTGCAGTTCTTGGCAAGGACCATTTACTTATCGGGGATTCAGCCTTCAGTAATCAGCACAATGGTGAAAGTACACTGCAGGAGCTCAGGGACAAGCTTGCAAATCCTACCAGCATCTCCCTTCCTTGTCCATTTCCTTCCTTTTTATGAGGTGGGAGGAATGATGTGAAGCTTTCTTCTGACATTTAAATACATGATCTGAGGAGTTATTTCTGAAACACTCCCAAATAAAAAGGATGGTGAGAAGACACTTGGTTCTTCCTACTAAAAGTATCAATTTTTTATCTCCTAGCCTTTGCTAAGTCTCTGTATTTATATTAAATCTGCTACTCTTAGCATTTATATTAATTATCTATTTCACAGTTCATATTGCTGCATTTTGCTTATGTATTGGATTTTTGAGGGTGTGGGGTGTCTGATGTCTGCTTGTAAAACAGAAGTTTACTTATATGAGAAAGGTCCAAACCAGTTATTTTGCGTTGCCCCTGGGCTGTGGTTCTATGAGTCCAGAAATGAAATTTTTTTACACCTGGCACTGTGTCCAAAACATGACAGCCACAGGGCATTAATCCATTTATCAGTCTAAAGAGACTCTACTGATTCAGGTATGCTAACGTTTGATAACATTTTCCCAGCAAATCTGCAAGACTTACTGTCTTTAGGTCTTTGACTAGACCTCTCATACTCTTTTTCTTGCTGTCTGCACGCCAAGGTCATGGTTTCTGGCTAGTGCTGCACTGCTCTGTAAGCAAATTTGTAACGAGGGACTTCCTCTTCTAACTGAACACTCACCAAGCATGAACTCTGCTCATACTTCTCGTTTGCCTGCTGCCAACATGCCTCAATTCCCCATCAGGTTAGCACCTGGAATCACTCGTGCACAACATGAGCAGTGTGGCTCCATTGCTCTGTCTATGCCTGCAGAGGTGGAATCCACCCTCCACACATCCTAACTGGATCCTAACTGGACCCAAGTACATAGACTTGACTGTGGAAACCTATGGAATAGTACCGTCTGTCATACCATCCCACAGATTATTTGAACACCTTGTATTGGGCCTTTTTGATTAACTCACTCAGATGGCCCTACAAAAAGCCACCAGTTATGTGTGGTAGTGTTTTGCTCCTCTTGGGGCAAAGGAATTGGACTGCATTACAAGTTGGGACATAAGCATAGCCCTTGAATACAACAGTGATGTTTTGCGGCAGCACCTCTCACCTCCTTTGTTCAGGGGCAGTTGACCTCTTCTGAAAAAGAAGGGGAGGAAAGATCATGAAAGACCACCAACAGTACACTGTTTCCATTTACCTTGTTGCTTTCCATAAGAGGAGCACACCTGATGGTTTTGCATGCTTTAGATAGGCAAGACTTGTGGAAACAAATCCTCCTGGAAGGCAGGGAGATGCTGCAGAGGGACCTGGACAGGCTGGGTCAATGGGCTGAGGCCAGTGGGATGAAGTT
>JAAGNO010015993.1:5694-17359 GCA_033439905.1 Ceryle rudis
GGTTGGCCGGGGCTCTGAGCACCCTGCTCTGGTTGCAGATGTCCCTGCTCCCTGCAGGGGGGTTGCACCAGATGACCCTTAAAGGTCCCTTCCCACCCAACCCAGTCTGGGGTTCTATGACCTTCCTGTAGAGAGAGGGTGGTCTGTAGGAGAGGCACGATGTCCTAACTTGGCTGGGATTTTTAGGTTCCAGGAGCTGGACCTCAGCACAGAGGCTTTTTTCTACTTTGATTCTTCAAAGGAGCAGGAATGGCTGGCGGCCGTGGAGAAGTCCCTGCACCCGCAGGCTAAGTATAAGAAAGTGAGTCCTGTTTGGTGCCGCGGGGTCTTGTCACAGTCGGCACAGATGGAAGGAGAAGAGAAATGGTCTTCCCCTCCCCTCCCCTGACCCAAGGAGCAGTGACTGGAGAAGCCAAGGGTGTGTCCTGGGCACGTGGGTACCTGTGTCAGGTACGGCACGTTAAATCCGGAGAGTCTGTTTCTGCCCCACGGCTGCAGGGGGTTACGGGAATCCATAAAGATGGGGATCGAAATGAATTCCTAAAGCAGGAGGCAGGTCTTGGGGAAGCAGTCTGCTCTGCAGGGTCACAGCGGTGGGTTCCAGTTCCTTATCTGCGCTACCATCTCACCCTTCTACTCTATGAGTAAGATGTGTCTGGAGGTGGTAAATTACATGACAGAACGAGTTAATTTATGAGGCACAATCTTCCAGAAGCTGCTGCCTTGGGACAGAATTGCTGTTTTCCCTCCTTCCCCAGCCACACGTTCACTGTCACGGCCCTGTCCTGCTCGCTTTGCGCTGAGCTCCGTGGTGTGTTACAGGCGGCTGCAGCGGGAAAGCAGCAGCTTGCTGAACAGGGATTCACCGAGACGGAGCCCGGGGCCGCGACCCGCACTGCGGAGAGGCTCCTGCTCCCATCCCTTCGCTTTACTTGAGCTTTGGGTGAATTTCTCCCAGCCTCGTGGAAGGGAGGCGGGGGAAGTGACTGAAGCTGTAGATAAAACTTGTGGTTGTGTGCAAATTCCTCTCCCGCGGAGCTGACCGAGTACTCGGGCTCTTCTCGTTGAACTCTCTGATTTCAGCTTCTTCCCTCGCTACGTAGACTTAATCCCAACACATCTTAATGTCTTTGTGCCCCTAAAGTGAGCATGTAGCCTGTGCTCAAGATCAGGCCTCGTCGCTGGCTTGCAAAGTTGCGCCCGCACTGTTTTGGGGTGGCGGGAGGTCATGGGCTGGGGAGCACGTTGGCTTAGCACGTGTAAGAGTCGGCAGAGCCAAGATCCCTGCTGGGACAGTGCACATCAGTGCAGCGTTAACACCCTCGGATGGCTGTGCAGCTGAGGAGGAGAGCCTCGGAGCTCCAGAAGGAGACTCTCTGCATTAGGGAACGAGTGATTTCTGAAAAGCAAATGGCTCGTGTAGCTCGGGGACGGCTGCCTTTGGTACCCCGTGTGTTGGGCACGTTTGCCTTGGAGAAATTAGAGCTGCTGCCTGTTCCCCTCTGAGACATGCCTCACCAGAGCCCTCGGTGTCTTCTCTGGTGGGTCTGCTGGTTAGAGCAGAAGGCTGAGGCTTCACGAGCAGACCTGCTGCTTGCTCATCGGGTTTGTTACCTCGCAAGGCATCCCTGTTTGTAGGGGAGCACCAGAGTGGGGAGTGTGGTGAGCTCAGCACAGCCAAGTGGGGACTACGGTGGGATGGGGATTCTCCTGAGAAGCTTGCGCTGGGCCTTGAGGCCCTTTGGGTGGTATTGCAAGCAGGGATTGAGTACAGAACGTGACAAGGAACAGGAAGAGCCAGAGCAGCAGAACACTGGGTGGAGCAGGGAAATCAGAACCGCGTCTCCACTGCCTTTCTGGGAACTCGGGGTCCCTTTTGTTTTTGTAGGTGCAAGTGGTGCGCCTGGTTGGGATGATGCTGCTCATATTTGCTAAGAGGGATCAGCTGAACAACATCAGAGAGATCGTCACGGAGTCTGTGGGCACGGGAATCATGGGAAAGATGGTGAGTCACCGAGGCCAGTTTGCTGCTTCCACGTATCTGTGCACGGAACAGCACGGCCTGGTTTTGTTCCCTTGTCCGTGCCATCCCCTCCTCCTCCCTGGTCCCTCCCCGGCCACCTTCTCTTAACGACCTGCTCTCCCCAGGGCAACAAGGGTGGTGTGGCGGTGAGGTTTGTGTTCCACAACACCACCTTCTGCATCGTCAATTCCCACCTCGCTGCTCACGTGGAGGACTTTGAGCGGCGAAACCAGGACTATAAGGACATCTGTGCTCGGATGAGCTTCGTGACCCCTGATGACAGTCTACCTCAGCTCAACATCATGAAACACGAGTAAGTTTGGTTTGCTGTTTTCCCTTTTTGAAGTGGTGCTGAATAATCCAAAGCAAACTCAAACGTGTGCACAGCAAAGCATGTAAACAAAGGGGGTTTTAAACCTGATACGAATGATTAATACTTCTGCAGTTACTACTGAAACCGTTTACAAACTGAAAATAGAACGTAGAATGGATTAGTACAGATAAAAAAACTTCAAATATTAGGTTATCCTTGATAATCCACTGCTGGAAATTTTGAGGTTTGACTATAAACAGGAAGAGCTTTGATACTAGGGAGGGGGTTAGATTTTAATCTTTAAGTGAAACCTTTATGGAGTAAGGCGTGACCACCGCAAGCGTTTGTTTCACTGCTGGCAAGGAGGAGGCTGCAGGCCCAGCGAGGAGCAGAGGAAGAGCAGGCGCTGATGAGGAATGGCCGGCAGGCGAGATAGGACGGGAACATTCTGGAGATTGTAAACTCCCTGGGACCCTAACCCTGCTTGTGCCAGTTCTGCACCAGTCAGTCTTTGCTGGGAGATGATACCGTGGTGGCCTGGTCTGGTTGAGAGGCAGGCTGAGGAGAGCAAACTGGTAGGACTGTGGTGTGACACAGGGCGTGAGCACACAGGTACCAGTGGTCAGCCTGCCTGGCTGGCTGACGCGCTGGCTCTGCTTCAGGAGCTCTGTCATCACATTCTTCTGTGCACGGGAAGAGGCCTGATGGACTTGTGTAGCTTGAGAGGTTCTGAAGCTTAGTGGGACACGCTGGTGTCGCCTCATTAGAGACCTGGTGGTGTTCTCGGGCTTTTCCAGACTCAGACAAGCTCATTAAACTAAGTCTTCAATCCCTTCTGGGATTCCAAAGGAGGTGAACCTAGTACTGTAGTATCTGCTGCCACTGGAAATTTCTGCTGTCGGACTCAATCTCTTGTGTCTCCTTTTGTCTTCCAAGTGTCTCAGCCTTAATCACCAGCAACCAACCATCTCTTCTGTGCCCCTTCTTTCCCGTGTGGCCTGCGACATTAACTACGGGCTCTTCTCTTCCATGCTTGTCTTTGGTTTCAGTGTTGTCATCTGGCTCGGAGACCTGAACTACAGGCTTTGTCTCCCCGATGCCAGTGAAGTGAAAAGTCTTATCAGCAAGAACGAGCTTCGGAAGCTGCTGACGTACGACCAGGTCAGTGAACTCCGCTCACCTCTGCGCCGGGCTCGCGAGGTCACCTTGTTTTAAGACGTGCCCGTGCTCGGGAGGAGCCGGCCGACGCTGTGCCATAGGTGCCTATGGAGGTGGACACTGGATGCTGCACAGGGCTCTGGGTGTCCTGGTGACATCGGCCCCTGAACAAAAATAGATTGTACCTTATACTGGGGTTAACTGGGAATGCTTTGTGCAATTACTGCAGAAGTGTCTTTGCATCTCATTGAAGAGCTCTCTCTTATGTACAAGCTTGAGCATGGGGATTTGTAACCGCAACAAACGCTGCTGTAATCAGTGTCCTGGGAGAGGTATTGATTTGGAGACCAGCACTTCCCAGCTCATCCCGTTTGACCTAAATTCTGTGCTGTGCTCTTCCCCGCTCAGCGTTTCTCTGCAGCGCACTGCAAACCGAGACAGCAGCAGATGTGCCTTAAGACGAAGGATTGTACTTGTGAAACATGAGCAGGAACGGTGTAATATCATCTGCGTGACACGATTTAACAGTGAATCTGTTTGATACCTGCTGCACTGAGGAGCTTCGTGCAGAAAAACAACTCTAGCTTAGATTTTTATGAGGAGAACAACCAGAAAATTTTTCACAAGTAAATGAGAAAAGAAAAGTAGCGTCAGGTCGTCAGCCAAGCGCACTCCTGGAGGCTTTCGCTGAAGTGATTGGCAGTGAAATATTAAGGATGCCGATGCTTAAGCCTGAAAAATAATGAAGGCATTTAGCACAAGTGGAGCAATTAATATTTCCCTTAACTTGTTCTGTGCCGTCTGCACGGTCTGGTAAACAGCGCTGGGCCGGTTTCTGTACAGTCTGTAGAAAACAGTCCGCTGAGGTCTTGAATTTTTACCGTTGTTAAAGCTTTGAGTGGCAGTTTGGGGACTGTCTGGTTGAATCCCGTGGCCACAGGTTGCAGTTGCCCTGCCTATATAGATCTGCTCTCTGACACTGCTGTTTCGGGGGGGGGCAGTGCTTGGGATGGTTTGATGGGTTTGGTTTTTCTTTTTAAAGTGCTCTTTTTCTGCTTTAGCTGAATATTCAACGCACTCAGAAGAAAGTGTTTGCAGATTTCACCGAGGGAGAGATTAAATTCATCCCCACCTATAAATATGACTCTAAAACAGATCGCTGGGACTCCAGGTAATTCAGTTGCCAGCGGATGTGTTTACCTATGGCACAGAAACCCTTCTCTCACAAAACTCCCATTTCCTGCTTCCTCGAGCTCGGTTATGGTTGTGGTTGGAGTGGACAGACAAGTTTCTACTCCTTCATTTCCCCTCCTTTCTGACCCTCTATGCGCCGACCAGGCACATGCCATAGACCTCAGTTGCTGCTGGTTCTGGTCGATGAAGGCGGGTGAAGCGTGAGCTCGTGGGTTGCCCTGCACTGGAGGGGCTTCTGCTGCCAGGAGCAGACAGATGGTATAAAAGGAATCGAAGAGAGAAGGAAACGCTCTCTCTGAGTCATCCTGTCCCCTGACTTGCATGCCCGCAGGGGTGGCTGTGCTGTGATAGCACCAGCGGTTCCTGCTTGGTGCCTCCCACAGACATGTGTGCATCTGCTGCAGAAGCTGCTCTAAACAGAGGGACTCACAAGGAGTTTCAAACCACACAGTGATTGGATTTTATACTGCCTGTGTTTATGAACCAGCAGAGTCGTTAATTGGGAGAAGGATAACCCAGAGTTCAGACTTCACAACATAATAGTAACAGCTGAGTAGACTTTCTGTAGTGGAAACAACAAGCCAGGGATCAGATTGTAGTGGGCAGAAAGGTCTGGCAGCAAAAGAAGCTAGTGCAGCTCGGGTCACAGTGCACATGGCTCCAGGGTCTGCAAACAGCCTCGTTTGGGATTATTTTGCTTCCTGATCCTGGACAGGACAGGAGTTTTAGCTATGCTATAGAGAAAAGGGGAAGAGAGCAGAAGAAAATGTGTAGTATTCAAGTGGAGGGAAGCGATAAAGTTCGTCCCCCTCAGTGCTGATGGTGGGGGTGGAGGGAGCTGTCTGGCTGGAGAGGAACAGCTCGGATGGTTTCTCAGGATCCTTGGATCGCCCTGGTAACCTGTTTCCCTTTGTAGTGGAAAGTGTCGTGTGCCCGCGTGGTGCGATCGGATCCTTTGGAGAGGAACGAACATCAGCCAGCTCCGGTACTGCAGTCACATGGACCTGAAGACTAGTGACCACAAGCCCGTCAGCGCCCTGTTCCGCATCGGGGTAACGTTGTTTATGTGCCGGGGTAGGATCACAACAGTCCCGTGTTCCTTCAGGCGGTGGTTGTGTAGTGCTGTTGTAAGAGGACAGAGTAAATAAACCCGAGGCGTGTCTGCCGCGTAGGTGCGCGGCCGCTCGGCAGCCGGGGTCTTCCCGTGCGCCGCAGCTTCACCGGGTAGCGCCGGGACGGCGCTGTGCCGCGCAACGCAGGCGGTGGCTGGAGATCACCCCAGCGGTGTGGGCCTGCGGGAAATGGAGAGGCATCGCCGGGCTGCTGCTGCGCTTCTGGGGTGTAACCCATCACACCTGGTACTGGAATGGGTGAGCTGCTGTTCACTCTCCGAGGAGGAGGAGACACGGCAGAACCTGTAAATAGTTGCGCCTGTTGTAGTGTTGCCTGTGATGTGTTAAGAGTGTCAGTGGTCCACATCTGAACTCCTTCGGCGGTGAACGGCTGGCAGCTGAGCAGAGAAACTCCATGCCCGTTTTTGCTACCTCCTGCTCCCCGGGCAGGTCAAGTCTCCTCAAAGGAGAGACTTTCTCCTTGTCCTCTGGAGACTCCTGAGTGGTGCTGCGGGATGTTGGTGCTGTCCCGCAAAGCTCACCCCCAGTAATCTCCCAGTGGTGCGACCGGTGTCCAGAAAGACCCCAGTAACCTCTGCAGGGGTGAAATACGGGTGGGGTTGCGTATGCAGCTCAGAGGTGCACCCGCACGTGCAGGTTCTCTCAGCTGCACGTAGCGAGCGCTTAGAAAAATATTTCACTTGTGCAGGTTATTTGTGCTGAGTGTTGTCGGATCTTCTGCAGGTCAAGGTTGTGGACGAGCAGAAGTATCGGAAGTTGTTTGAAGACATCGTTCGTATCATGGACAGAATGGAGAATGACTTTCTGCCTTCGCTGGAGCTCAGCAGGAGAGAAGTGAGGATGGAACCTCAGTCACTGCCCACTTCCCCCACAGCAGCCTGGGAAGTGCCAGAACTGCTTTTAAAGACTTGGATTCACTAAACTGGGCTATAGGAAATTGAACTTTATCTGCTATCTTAGGATCAGGAACTGCATTAGAATCTTGCCTTGGCTGCTTGGCAGCCAATTCTGTTAGGAGATCTGTGTTGTGTGGGCACCCCCCAGGCATAGGTTGCCCTGGCAGTGTGTCACCGTGTGTCCCGTCGTGGCCACGAACGTGATTTCGTGTTTTCTCTTTGCTCTGCAGTTTGAGTTTGAGAATGTGAAGTTCCGTCAGCTGCAGAAGCAGAAATTCCAGATCACCAATAACGGGCAGGTCACCTGTCACTTCTCCTTCATCCCAAAGCTCAACGATAGCCACTACTGTAAGCCATGGCTTCGGGCTGAGCCTTGTGAAGGTTACTTGGAGCCAGGTGAGTTTTGCCGGGGTTTCTGCGGTGGGTACTGGTGTCGTCTGCCACCCCATCTCTGGACGGGCTTTCCTGTCTTTCCCGTGTCTCACCTCTCCCGCTGTCATCCTTGTCTGTTTGTCTCCTCAGTTTTGTGGCTTTTGTCCCTGCTGCTGTGCGTTTGTCCTTGTCACCCCTTTTGGAGACTGTCTGTGTGTTCTTCAGAGCTCCTGTCTGTTGCAGCTGAGAGCATGGACATCTCCCTGGACGTGTACGTCAGCAAGGACTCGGTAACGCTTCTGAACTCCGGCGAGGATAAAATTGAGGATATTCTTGTCCTTCACTTGGACCGAGGGAAGGACTATTTCCTTACCATCAGCGGGACCTACCTGCCCAGCTGCTTTGGCACCTCCCTGGAGGCCTTATGCCGGATGAGGCGACCGATCCGAGAAGTTCCAGTCACCAAACTCATTGACCTGGTGAGTAGCAGTATTCTGGAGCAGCTCTCTTAGCAGGGAGAGAGCATCTTCTCTTCTGTTGACTCCTAAAAGCAGGAGCAGCACCTCCAGCTTGGTCAATTCTGCCAGCTCTGGGCTCATTTACTTTTTCCAGACCTTGAGGTGCTCTTTTGTTAGTTCCCTCCACCCCAACCAGTGGCTTTTGTAAGCCTGTCCTCTATCCCCTGTTTGCGAGTAGGTTCCAAATATTGTTTGGTGGGACACAGAAGGGATCCCAGCACGGTGTGTTTTGTGTCACTGGCGCACTGGTGCTGGCAGCTCAGCTGGGTGGCACCGGTGTGTCGTAAGAGGTGTGGTGACGCTCTCCTCTGAGGTGCCTGAGCTGCTTCTGCAGGGGTGAGGCCTCCAGGGTTCACTTCCTTCTGGACACGTGTGGCATTGGCTCTACTCAGGGGAAGGAACAGGCAGGAGCAGGAGGACCGAAGGAAGGACTTGGCACCATTAGGCACATGAATGAGCACGGCAAAGGGCCAGTCTGGCGGCTGCTCTGGCCGGTTCCTCTCAGGCCAGTCGTGGTGAGCAAGCTCCTCTGCCCCGCAGAGGTGACCACTCGTCTCCCCAGGCGTCACCAGCCCTTGCACCGACATTCACCCTTCTGCCGCTCCAGAGGGGGTACCGTGGTGCCCTCCTCACCTTTTGTCATCTTCTCTCTCATGGCTCCTTCTGAGATAAGCGCTGTTCTGGGGATCTTGGTTCTTGTTCTCAGCCTGTGATTGTTCCTCTCCTCTGACGGCCTTTCCTGGCCTTGCTCGGCTGAGGTTTAGCAGTTCCTGGGTTTTATTCTCTGCCCATTCCTGGTTAGCCATGAAAGCCTTTTCTTTTTTGCTCACCTGACAGACTAGTCCAGTTCTTGTAGTCTCCCTGACACGTGACGCCTTTCCTCTCTCCTCATATCTTCCAGTCCCATCTTTACGTGCACCTTGGGTTTTTGCCCAGTGAGCTGCTGCTTTTTCCCATCTGTAGATCTGGCAGCTTCACTCCCATCTCCTTACACTTCTTTCTCCTCCCTTTGGCAGTTGCACCATGACTCCTGCTGTCTCTTCCCGTTCCCACCTCTTGTTGTAGGTGTCGACTTTTCTCACAGGACCAACATAGTGGAATTTTTATACCGGCATTTTGGTTTTGTAATCACAAGATCAGGCTAAGCAGAGTCGGGTGGCAAGATACCTCCTCAATCCAAGCTGCTGATCCAGGCATCAGGCTCCCCATGCTTCTCAGGACTCCACTGAAGGTCAGTGTCTTGTTCTAGAAGTTTGTTCAGGTTGGCCTGGAGCATTTCATCAGTCTTGGGGCTTTTCCACCTCCTTTTTCCTGGTCAGTGCTCAGCACTTCTTGCTTGATAGGAAGGAACTCGATCCTAGACTCAGTGTCTGCCCTACAGACACAGTCTTGCTTTTCTAAGAGTACTTTGAGGCTTCTTCTGCTCCCTTTACCTATAGGTTTCCTTCTTTTGTCATTCAGTGAAAGGTATAGAAGTACAAGAAGCCAAACAGTTGGAGAAGAGCACCCTGTCCCAGTTCCTGCAGCAGAGGAACAGTCTCTGGTGTCAGTGGGGTGACCTCAGTCGGAACAAAGCAAAGTCAAGGAACACGATGTCTAACAGCCCAGAGCAGGAGTTAGTTGCCTAGATTATAAAGCTGCTGTCACATTAGAGACATTTTAGGTCTTTTGGGTTTGATCCCACCTGTGAGTTTGGAGATTCTTGTAGGAGGGACAAGCTGAGCCCTTCCCGCAGGGTGCACGTGCTGACCTCTCCGCAGCCCAGGAGCGTTTTGGTCCAGGTACCTGTATTTAGGTGGTGCTCAGACTGTGTGCGAGGAAGGGGTGTGTTTGTGTAAGAACCGTTTTCCGTCCTGCGCTTATGTCGTGTTGGGGCTTGTCACTCACTGCGTCGGGCGTGTTTCTCAGCCTGGCTGGACCCTGTGTTGTCCTCAGCAGAGGGGGATCTGGAGAAGGCAGCTCGGTAAGGCCCGAGAGGCAGTTTGACAGCAAAGTCTAGTTGGGGGTTGTTTGGAAACAGCTTTCCTGGTTCTCCTGGGAGAAGCTGCTGACACTGGAGCGTCTCACCTTTGGGATTTCCGTATTCGGGTCTCATGCTGTTTTTGCTTGGGATCCTACTTTGGCCTTTAAAAAGCCTTTTGAAGAGTTGTTGCCAGGAACAGGTTAGTCTGTTGGAGCCAGTCGTGCTGAGCGCTACAGGCAGAGGGGTGAGGAGCAGGACGGGCGTCAGGCAGGTGTGGCGGGAGCGTGGGATGACTCACCCCGTTATGAAACAGCCGCTCGCTGGCATCCCAGGCCTGTCGCTGCGGTCCCTCCCCCTGTGCCTCCAACGGCCGCCTGCGCCAGCTCGGTTTGCAGCGAGCTGCCCCTGCACGGGGCCGGTCGGCCGTGGCCGCGGCCGCGCTGGGAGAGCCTCCCGCGGAAGCAGGGGAGCCCGGGGCGCCGCTCCCCGTGCCACAGGGTCCCCAGCTCGGCCCTCCAGCGCGTTTCGGTGGCCCCCACCATGAAAGGTCGAGCCGCCAGAAGTCGTCTCGAGCAGCCTGCTCTCTCCTGCCGCCGAAGCCGACCCGCGTCCGGGGGGGCCGTGCCGCGCTCCCCCTCGCAGCCGTTAATGCTATTAGGTGGAGGCGGGCGAGCAGCCCGGGGTTTGAGCACAAACACTCATTTCCCCGGCTGTACCCAAAGCTGCTTAGGGGGCCTGGTGGCCCCGCAGCTGCCACACGCTCAGAGACACAGATTTAGCCCGGTGAACGTTTTTTCTCTGGCCTGCTAGCAAGGCAGATGGCTGCGATAACACAGGGGTATTTATTTCTAACCGGGAAGACTCCAGAAGGGGAACTTCTTCTGGCAGGCACCTCTCATCTGCCAGCGGCCTGACCGAGCGGTGCTGTGCAAGGGCCCTCCGGGAGTCTGCGGAAATCCTGACGAGGTGGCGATCATGTGAGCGGGATTTTTGCTAATTGGCAGGCAAAGCTCTGCCGCAGGTTTAACTTCGGCCGCGTCAGCAAAATGTGTGAAGGACCTGGCAGCCAGCGGGGTCTTGTCATGCAAATGAGGTTTCTGCTTAATGTGAGAGTGCCTTCTCCCTCGTAACCGTACTTTTCCCTCTTCTCTCTTTCCCGCTGCTCTCAGGGAGAAGACAGCTTCTTAGAAAAGGTAACGCAAGCACTTGCTGGGGAAGTCTGCTTCTCAGTGCCCTGTTTGTAAGGAATGAGGGGTTTTCCCCTGGCTTTCTGCTGGAAAGGGGAGGGGGGTGCAGAGGGAGCCCTTGTTCCAGCAAAGCCTCTTAGTGCAGCTGCGGGCTGGGTGGGACACACAGGAGCACACGGTGACCCTGGAGCCAAGATGGGGCCAGCCCAACTGAGCTGCTTAAAGCTCACCAAATTTGCCTGAGGTGGGGGGGGAAATACTCCCCTGATCGTGGCAGCAATGGCAGATATTTCCAGAAAAGATTGGTGACCTCTGACATACCCGAATTAGCTCTAACCACACATGTCCTGGGGTTCACCACAGCACCCTCTCCAGACATGTGAGGAGACGGCTGAGCTAGAAAATCAAAGGGTTTTTTTTGTCTCTATCTCATGGCCTTACAGAGGCTGAGGGAGAACCTTGCACAGGAGGCAGATGTTCCTCTGCTTCCCTGAGCAGCAGAGCTTGGGCTGCTGGCTCGTGCAGCCACCGGTGCCTGATCAGGACCCTGCTCTGCTTGGCACTGGGGTCTGGGCGAGGCACGGCTGTTGCAAGCGGGAGCTGCTGGGGGTGTGGGGCAGTGTTGTTCCTGCTCTCCCTGCTCTCTGCCAGCATGCTGGACTGGTGACATGTCCCTCCCCAGGCTGTCAGTGCAGTGACAGGGTAAAACAGCAGAGGGAATGTCTGTCCCCTCTCCGAGAGGGGACTGAATCCAGGGGATGGACCAGATAAAGCCCCCAGAGTTCTTCCTGGCAGAGGAAGGAAGGAGGTCGGTGCCTGCCTTCTGGCAGCATCCCCTTCCCTTCCCTTCCCTTCCCTTCCCTTCCCTTCCCTTCCCTTCCCTTCCCTTCCCTTCCCTTCCCTTCCCT
>JAAGNO010015997.1:0-15313 GCA_033439905.1 Ceryle rudis
CCGCCCACCCCCGGGGACCCCGCACCCCCCGCACAGGGGGGGGGGGGGAGGGGGGGGAGGGGGAGGGGGGGGGGGAGGGGGAAGGGGAAGGGGAAGGGGAAGGGAAGGAAGCCCTGGAGCCAGTTGCCCCACAGAGACGGTGTGCTGCCGGCCACCGCGTGATTAATGATGGCAGGGAGCGGGGGGCCGGGCGCACGCCAGCACCGGCTGGAGAAACAGCTGCCGAGGTATCGGACCTCCCAAAATCCTGCTGCTGCACAGACAAAGAGGAGACCCGACCTCTCCCTCCTGCTCACTCCCTCCACCTTGGCTCCCCAGCCCTGCCCACTCCGCCTCCCCTCCCGGCCCGCCCTGGGCCAAGCTGCAGAGACAGGGCTCTGCCTAAGGAGCCCCGGGGCATGCGAAGGGACCGTTCTCTGCTCTGCTGGCAGCAGGACTGGGGACCCCCAAGAAATGGTGGCTGCACCAGAGCAAAGCGCTGTGCACGGCAGAAAAAACAAACCGAAATAAAGGCTGAGACAGAAAAGCTGACATCAATCATTTTGGCTTTCTGGTGTTGCTACAAATACTTCACTTGGGTGTCATAAAACACCCGTCTTCCCTTTGAGGCAGGGATTAGCCAGCTCCCTTTCCGCAGTGACTGCTTCAGTACTCCTGAGCTGTCCCATCCCCAGCACCGCCCCTGCTACAACTGGAGCACACTCGATCCCCCTGAGCTCTGTGGGAAGAGACGTGCAGTGGCCCAGTGAGAAACAGCTCAGAGCACAGATATTAAATGACACCCTCTGCACACCAGGACCTTAACCTTGACGCAGCCCAGCCACCCGCAGGAGACCAGGTGGGGACCATCCAACCTGCAGTCCCGACGCAGCATGATCAAAGATCACCTGTCCCCATCTCCAATGTGTTCTTCTCCCCACCACCAGCGCCTTGCCCTTGCTTGCTTGGTGCTATGTGGACACCCCTTCCCACAGCAAGAAGAGGAGACACACCTCCTTCCCTGCAGCATGCAGCATGCCATGCCCACCAACATGTCTATAACTGATCTCAGAGAAGACCCAGCTCTGCCTGTAGAGTGCTCGTGCTACCGGAACTCTAACGGGATTTTGATCTTCAGCCAAGACAGGGCAGAAGACTCCGTTTGCCAGAAGCCAGGGCTTGCTCTGTGCATGGTACAGTCGCAGGTGCCCATTAAATCTCCAGCTCTCGGATCCCCATCTCTCTTCCAAAAATCTCAGCAGCTCTCTTCTCAACCCCCCGCAAGCCCACACGTGACAGGGGGGATCACAGAAATGGGTTTGGGCAGAGTGTTGTCAGGGAGGGTGGTGCAGAGCCTCTCACTTCCTTAGGACCACACTGGTTCCCGTGATGCTCAGCTGAGCTGATCAGGCACTCCCAGAGTCTGAACACCTACAGAGGCAGGAGAACATCTACAGAACTTCTAAAGGGCAGGAGACCTCTGCCTGCTGAGGGAGCTCAGGGGCTGAGCTCAGAGGTGCCCACGCATTTTCCTGGTTCACCTCACCAGGAAAATGCTACAGAGAACTTGTTCCTTCCCACCACATCACCTCTGGGTGCTTGAATTCCCACTCCCCTCACCCCAGAAGCATTTCAGCACCAAGGCACAGGCACAAACCGAAGTGAAACCAGCCCCTCTGTTCTGGGAGGTGACCGCAGGTCAGTGGCACACACCACAGCTACACACACGTGTCCTTCCAAGACCTGGAGAGCACAGAGGGCACCAGCAAGAGGTCACCATCCCTGGACCCAGTGGCTCTGAGGATAATGCAGAGCCTCTGCCGTGGATGTATGAGCCTGGGGCAGGAATTAGGGAGCTAGGGAAGAAGTCAACATCCACACACCTGCTCCTCTCCCATGTCCCCGCGTGCTCCTCTCCCACCCCTGCCCAAGGAGGTCACTCCCAGGCATCTGGTGCAGATCCCAACTGTCACCACGGACACAGCCCACCGGCAGCACGGAGCGAGACCGAAGGCAGGCAGTTACCTCTGCAGACAGTCCCGTTTTCCACGGACTCATAGCCCGCCCGGCACATGCAGCGGCCAATGGGCACCAGCCACTCGCCATCCCCGTTGCAGTACAGCTTGATTGGCACATCAACTTCCTCTGCATTGGTGATGCACGTCCCCCGGGCTGCCACCAGCGAGGTGCTCTCCGCTCCCGAGAGGGTTTCTTGGAAGACGGCCCCGTTCTGGATCACACGGGGACACTTGCGGTAGAAGACGCGGACGGCAATCAAGGACATGCAGCCTCCGTAGTCCTGGAAGGCCAGGTAGAAACCATTCTTGGAGACAGGCCCAAAACTGCGCACTTCAGTGTTAATCTTCATCACCCGTCCACCCAGGTCCACCTGCGAGAAGCTCTCGTCAGCAGCAATTGTGTCCACCTTCATCCAAGGATTCTCCATCCAGTTAGGAAAAGTCTTGGTGGCCGAGTCAAAGTCTGACTCAAAATAGTAAAGGTTAAAAGTCTCCTTACAGGAGCCTGGGACATTAGGGATGCTGCTGCAGTCCCGGACAGAAAATTTCATCTCCACATGGATGCGATGTGCTCCTCGCCTCCGGATGTACTTGGTCCGCAGCCAGTTGTTTTGGCTGGATTCAAAAACATTGCACACTTGGTAGGTGCGAATTGTGTTCATGTTCTCATCGTACCCACTCACCTCTTCCCACTGTGGACAGGACACAGAAAGTCAAGGGGCTGCACCGACCTGATGTTCCCCACCCACCTCGCCTCCTCCCAACCCCGCCACGTGCCAAGTAGGCAGGTTCTGCCAGTACTGGTTGCCCCACACTGAGCCCACCCCATCTCACAGGTAGCCCCATCAATGCCCACAGCACCTCGACCCAGGTCCAGCACCACCCTGCAAGCACCCCGTACCTACGTCTCTGTCCTGCTCCAGCACAGTTTGACCCACTCTGCATGCCAGGCAGGCTCCACACCTGGGGACAAGGTGACCCAAGCCCTCAGCAGAGCTCGGGGCCATCTCACTGCCAGCAGCATTGTGCTCCACATCCGGGTTTAGGGTAAAGCATCTCTGCCAGGTGGCAGGGCACGGTGGGGCCAAGCACCTCCTCTGCAGGCAGTAATGTCTTTAGCAGGGGCTCCTGTTTGTGGGCTGCACTGCACGGCAGAGCCTCCCGGAGAAGTAACACGATGCTTTTAGCAGATGTATTCCCACCAGTGCCACTGCGGTTACAAACGTGGCAGACAGGACCCGCTTTCTCAGGAGCGGCCGTAAAACTCCCTTGCTGGCTGCAGCCCGAGCAGCGGTGTGGGCGGCCAGCTGCACGACGGGCCAGTAGCCAGCAGCCTCTCCCCACAGGCAGGAGGGAAGGTTTATGGGAGCCTGGCTGACCCTGCTGCATACCCAGCAAGAGAGATGCTGGACTAGACCCCGCTGGTAGCCCTCATCCTTCCCCCTTCAAGGGCCAACGTGCCTCGGGGTCCCTCCTGCAGTGTGCACAGGTCCCAGCCCCAGCTGTCCTACACTGGACCTGTGGGTTGTCCTGAAAGCTGTGGCCAGACAGTTAGATCCTTCTCAGCAGGGCAGCTCAGAGCTAACACATTTCCCCACGGGAAGCTCAGCCAAGCTCCCCAAGCCAGCTACCAGCTCACTGCCAGCTCTGGAGGATTCTCCACAGAGCTCAGGGCTGCTATGACACCTCCTGGTCCTGTCCAGCTCCTTGCCCTTTCCATGGGCTGTTTTCATCCAAATCATTTAGTGTTTGTTTCCATTCTTTGTAGGACGGGTTGACTTTGGGGCGGGTGATGTGCCAAGCAAGGGCAAAGCTGCAGCCTGTAACCAGCCACCGCTTCTCTGTGGTGAACACAGGCAGGAAAGGGTTTTTGTGGGAGGAGAACCTTTGACTTGTCTTGCCAGAGCATCTCCCCCAGTCCAGACCTTTCTGGAGGGCAGAGCATCTCCCTGTGCTGCCCCTCCCCACCTGCAGCACCCTCCTAATGCTGGCAGTAGGGACCAGGGTCCAGCTAGCACGTGACACAGTCCCAGCCAGCTGGAATGGCTTCTCGTGAACGTTTTCATAAACCTGCTCAAGTGGAAGCTGAGCTGTTTCCCATGGACGTGAAACCTTGAGCACAACCCTGGCCTGGATGAGGGGTTATGACACTCAGGGCAGGGTGGCAGTACAGCCCAGATCCAGCACCAGTGCCAGGACTGAGGCAGAAGCAGAGCAGCCCCGGCCCCTCAGCCTGCAATCGGCCTCACAAGGGCATCCAGGACTGCAGAGGGAGGCTTAGGAGACAGGAGACAGATTGCTCCTCGCACATCAAGGCTAACAGCCCAACAGAAGGCTGTCAGGGAAGATCCCCAAACAGCTCCAACCAATTCTGATTGGCAGTGGCTGCAAATCTTCTGCCATCACTGGGGAGGAGGAGAGCATCCTCGCAAGATGCAGGGGGAGCATTTGCTTTGTTTTCCAGAAATAAATTTGGTGTGGGAGCAAAAAAATTGCAGGATCTCCCTGGTTTTTAGGGCACCGGTTGGGAGGGGTTGAAGGAATCAAGCAACAAGGCACAGGGAAGCAATTCTTCCCCTAACTCTGCCTCTGATGTGACACTCGCTCCAAAAGAGGAGGTCAGCCACCGAGACCCAAGGATACCCAGTTCTGCCCCATTTCCATCCACACCTGCACGGCCCCCAGGGAGGGCTCAGGACAAGAGCCCTGGCCAGGCTGGAACAGCACATGATGAAAGGAAAAGTCTCTTACAGCTTGGGGATGAACGGCAGATGGTGGAGGCAGGGCATGGGGACACCTACAAGTGACATGGGAGCTCCACAACCAGGCAGAATACAACTGTTTGGGCTTCTGAATCTCTAATATCACCGAAGAGGCAATAAATGGGTGGAACACCCAGCAGCTTTCATCTCCCAGGTGAGGTTGGCTGCACCCAGCCTTGCCAGTCACTCTGTCCTGCCACACTGGGCGCAGTTGTAAAGGCCCCCCAGCATCGGCACCCCTGCCATGCACGGTGCAGGGCACGATGTGTGCCACATCCACCCCAGGGACCTGCCCGCAGGTGGGGACAAAGCCCTCCCACCAGCAACACAGGGGCTGTGATGGGCTTTCCAGATGGGGACAGGAGACCTGGCAGCACCCTGGGGGCCAGGCTCAGGAGCCCCAGCATCCTCCTGCACCCTGCAGCAGTGAACAGGGGTCTCCCAGGCTCCCTTTTCTCAGCTGGGAGAGAAAGTCACCCCCATGAACCAGCCCTTGCGCTTCCTCGATGCTTAATTAGAAGCCTCTCCCTTTCTCCTCGCTCTCTAATTAACATGCCGGGAGCTCAAAAGAAGAAGGCAGCACAATAATACGGGGAGACGGCTTCCAGCAGGCCTGGGCCTCATTACCGCGGGCTGGGGAGCTGGGAGCAAGTCGTGCTTTACATATGGAAACGCCGCAAACAAGAAAGGCTGGGCGAGGAGAGAAAAAGACTTGACCTCTGCTCCCACCTATTGTGCGCCCGTCATCCCCCTTCGGCGCCTGGGCCAGCGCTGGCGGGGCGGCCGGGCTGACGGGCGGGCGCAAGGCTTTCTCATGCTGATGGGGGGACTGGTGCCAGCAGCACCCGCGCCCCAGCGCCAGGGCAGCAGGGCGGCTCGGGACCTGGGTCTACTGTCACCGACAGAGGCTTTTCTTGGGCCTTTCTTTTCTCCTGCCAAGTTGGCTCTGGGAAGGGACCTGCTGTCAGCCTGGGGGTGAGGTCCATAGAAATGTCTTCATCCAGCCCCTGCAGACGGTGGGTGGATGGCAGTCTGGAGCCATCACCCACACACACGGGGATGGGAAGCATCTCCAGCCTCTGGCCAGGCTGGATCGGGCCACCCGGGCATGAGGGAGCAGGTCTGGGAGTGTCAGGCACTGGGGCTCCACGCTGCTGCTGCCACCACAGGCAGAGCTGGGCAGGGTGCTCTGAAGCACCTCATGCCCCATGCAAACCCTGTGGGACGCAGGGGTGGCTGGAGTCGCTCCTGGTTTACATCATGAGTGGAAAGCTGCAGACATGTGCTGCTTTTTCCAAGCTTATCTGTAAAGGAGTGTGTCCTGGGTGGTCTTGGGATGCATCTCAAGGGACTCTTGGCACTGGTAAAGCAGAGAGATAGTCACTGCTGAGCAAGCAAATGTCCATTCTTGAGATGCCAGGGATGCAGGCCTGGATCAAAGAGCTGCTGTGGGTGCAACCTCACAGGCCAATGCCCTCATCCTTTTCTGCTACAAGTGACAGGCAATGGGATAACAAGTGAGGCACTGGGGGCCAATGACAGTGGCCTTGGCATTTTGTTTCTCACCCTCACTGATTTTTAAGTGACTGCAGACCAGCTTTACGGAGAGGATTGTCCAACACCATGTTTGCTGATGCTGTAGGGTGAGAATTACACTCCTCCAGCACTGGGGTATTTTGCTGAAGCATCACCTCCTAGAAAACTACTGGAAACCTCAACTGTCCTCCTCTTCTGTGCTCTTCCCACTAGACCTTTCTACACGGCCAAGGCACTTTGTTTCAGTGGCTGACTTGTGCCAAGCCAACCCATCTACATTCACATGCAGCAGCAGAACCCAGAGCAGGCTCCAGGTCCCCGTACAGTGACAGGATAACTTACCCCTGATGGAGGATGCACTGTCCAGCCCAGCTCTGCCGTTGCTGTTGTGGAGTCCATCAGTGTCTCTGTAGGTGGAAGGTGAAACAAGGAGTCAGTGAATGGCCTGAGGCTGGCAAAAGGGAAAGAGGTGGAGAGGAGCCAGCCCGGGACTGTAGCCATGAAGCCCCGCCTGCACCGAGCCCTCTGGCCAGCTCTCAGCTGGGGAGGAGTCAGGCGTCAGTCCCTCCACCTATCCGCTTCCCCATCCATTGCCCACTGCTGCCTGGCTCCCTTGTCTCCTGCTCTTCCACCCACCAGCCCAGCTGGACTTTCCTCCTCAGTACCCACAATCGGGGTACCCCAGCCCCAGAGCAGCTCTGCTGCTGCAGACAAGGGGCCAAATCTGAGCAGGTTTCCTCCACCATCTTCCAGTTTCTTTTACAAAAGAAGGGTATTTTTTTCTCGGGGTTTTGCACAGTAGGAAGAAACCTTGGTGATATGGTAGCACATGGGACGGACCAGCACTTTGACGACTTAAAAGTACTAACAAAATAAAGCAGCATTAAAGCTGGTTTTCCAGGTGATGTGAGTTGAAATAGGTCAGGCAATGCTACCACTGGCCAGCACAGAGAAGTCTCCCTAAGCCACGCGGGCAGCAAAGCCTCCTCGTCCTTTCTACAGCTCGTCAAGCTTCCAGCACCAGATTATTTTTCCAGATTATTTTATTTTCCAGGTTATCTTTCATTCCAAATAAGATGTAGGTTGGCCTAACTACAATGATGACATAAGAAGGGATGCTCAAGTGATGGCACTTGGGCTGACACGTGTAGGTGTTCCCCTTCCAGCGTGGGAACAGGCCAGAAAGCCCCATCAGAAATACATTGGACAGACACTTCCACGAGTGGTTCCCACAGTCTGGGTAACTGCTCATCCTCCAGGTCTCCCATCACATAATTGTTGCAACATGAGGGGATTTCTGCACCATGCCCAATGCTGATGTTTTAAGAAAACAGGACAATATTGCGGTGTTTAGGAAATGGAGCTTGGAAATCGCGCCCAAAGGTTTCAGCACACGGAGGCTGGACACGGGAGAAGCATGATGCTCCTTGGACAGACTGCACAGGTCACCATGCGGCCTGGGATTCTGTGGCTGAGACCAAGGTGATGCCCACAGAAGAAATTATATCCCTCTGCTCTGTAGAGTGAATGTGAATCTGCTTTTGATTTCAGTGCGTGAGCTCAGGGTGCCAACTGCATTTGCAGGGATGGGAAGCATCCATTGCGCAAACACGCAAGACACAAACATGAAATCTGGCTAGCAGTTTCACTCTCCCTGCCCTCACGGTTAAATGTGGGACCGACAGGGAAACAGTCCAGCTTTAGGGCTCTGCAGCTCTCAAGAAAAAGCATCTTACGCACGAGATGTACCACCCGCTCCAGCGGTCGGTCCATTCCAGTCAAATCTCCAGCCACCATCCCATAACCCAAAAAATGCTGTAAGTTCCCATGGCCACAACAGGGATGGAGAGTTAACTGGCTGTAACCATGTCCTGTTGCTGCTCCTCATGTCAAAAAAAAACCCATCATCCTGCCACAAACCCTCCCAAAACCTTCTCCACTTTCACGACATTGAACAAAAGCAAAGGAAGAAAAGCTCAGCTTTGAGCAGACCCATCGTTAAGACGGAAGCCTGGATGAAGAAATGACTGATGTTCAGCCTGCCCAGCAATGCACCTGAACTCCTTTTTTCCCATCGGTGAGCCAGAAAGTCCCTCAGCACAGATAGGCTCCTTGCACCTACTTCTGGAAGTAAATCATTTTCAGACTGTGGGTTGTTCGTTACTCCTGGTTAGAGACAGTGGTTTCCAGTTCACAGGAAACCAGGATTTTGAAATTTGGTTTTATTCCAAGAATAAAAAGCAAAAGTAGTTCGGTTTAAATTTTCCCACTAGGAAGAGTTCTGGAGAGCAGCGAGTCCAGAAACGCTGTCGTTCAGATTTACGCTATTTAGTTTTAAACTGAATGTTTGTTTACGTAGTTCAATAACAGTGTTTATCTTATCAGAGGGTCTGTCTTTTTCATTAAAACACCAGTGGCACTTTGATCTGAAAGGAAAACACCATTTTTCACCCAGTGTTAGCTGGAAGCTGCATTACTTGAAAAAAAAAAAGTTATATTTGTTACATTATCTTAACTATCAATAACGGTGGCGCGGAGTAAGTGTATTAATAGCAGCAACTGTGACGCAGAAGAAGATGTACTCTCAAACCATATAAATAATCCCCCAAATAAAACAAATATTTTGAAGCATTTTTCATTTCTAAAAGCCTTTTATTTGTTGAAAACTCAGTGCAAATTTGTGCTCGGAGCATCACTGCAGAGCACGCTGCCCACGGCCATTGCCCCTGATCCTCAGCTGAAGAACTGCACATCTCCTTGGAGCGATGCATCTGCCCTGGCTGGCCCAAAGGCATCTTGTTTTGACACAAGAAAAGGAGGACAAGAAATTTGCAGGTTTTAATCAGGTTTTTTCCAATGGTCAATTATCTTCTCATAAAAAAGATCCATTCATTTTAGTCTGAATTTTCACCATTCAGCTGCCAGCTATTAAACTTCCATTTACTTGTACAAAGACTCTGCTACCCAAAACCACCTTTCCCTCTTGTTGTGTTTATGGTGGCAAATGAATCATCTCCAGGATAACTAAATTAGCTGAGCTTCCTTATTCTTCCCCCCTAAAATAGGTTCCTTTCTTTGAGGCTCCTCTTTTATCAACCTTCTTTGGGTAGGGTGGACACCAAGCCTGAAGTCCCCACTGCACAGAGCTGCAACATCCAAATTGCTGTCCTGGTTCAAGTCCGTTTGGAGATGGGTTGGCATTTTAACGTCGCAATAGCTGCCCTGAGCTACAGAAAATTATGAGTAACTGGTCCCCGTGAATCAGAGTGAGCTTGATTAGCCACACCAACTGCAAATGGGGATGTGAAGCCAGGATTGGTTCCTTCTGGCCAACAAGGTATGATAACCAAGGAGATACTTATGGACATCTCTGAGTGGATAGGTGACTCCAGGAACCAAGATGTCACTTGTACAGTGTTCTGCTACAGGTGCAAGTCCACACTGGTCCTGATAAGACCCAAGGAATGGAAACCCACCATCTTCCAGCAGCAGCTCCTCCACCCACAGCAATCCCAAGAGGGCTGTCCTCAGCACACTCAGTCCCCTGCAACTTCTACACCCACAGTGAGCCATGGTGGGCAGCCATGGACGTACCTCACCCAGTAAGTCTCCCGATCCTACCTGTGGGCAACTCCTTGCTCATACCCTGCCCCAGGCACCCAAAAGGACCAAATCCTGAGCTGGGGACAACAAAGACGGACCAATTTCTGGATGGACAACCCCAAGTCCAACTGTTAGTGCCCTGACAACCATGGAGAGAAGGCGCCAGCAAACTGAGCAGCTTTGCTTGCTGTCACAGTCGATGCTTTCATGGCACCATCCTGACAGTTTGTCAGCACCAAAAAGCAGGGCAAGGAGCTGGTGCCTCCGCAGCCCCATCAAGACCCCTCTGGCATCCAGGACAGAGCATCCCTCTGGCAATGACAGTGACAACACAGAGCCAAGCCGCGTGGGAGCGGCAGGGGTGACTGTCTGGCCTCTGGCCCATCTCTGGTGGCTGGCGATAGCTGCAGCTCAGTGAAATGCTCTCTCCAGAGCAGCATTTTCTCAGTATTGTTGTTTGTGTTCTTCCCTCCCGTGTGTTTATCTGCAGATTCACATGCTACCCACAGCATTATAAATAAATCTGCAGCTGCTCGAAACCAGCAGACACAACTCTGGCCTGCTTCCCACCACCAACCACGCTGCTCCCCATGGGACGGCTAGGAGATAAGTGCCTGTCCTTTTCACTTTGAAGATGTTTTCAATGAGCAACTTTCCGCCAGCACTGGGGCCGTTGCCACCACCACTGCTTGCACAACACACCTCCGGCTCGAGAACTTGACATCTAGTGATACATTATCACCACCACACCACCACCTCCAGATGATCAACAACCACACTAAGATACCACCAGGCTGATGATCTGCTATGGCAATGACCTGGATGGGGTCCCTCCTGCATGGTCTACAAGCAAGATGAGTGAGCAGATCGCAGCTGCACCAGCTCCTCCCATCTGGCCAGGTCAGTACCGAGACCAGTGGGCAGACTTGGGAGGGGAGGACAAGACTGGGATCACACAAGGTGCTGGCAGTGATTGGGGACACAAGCACAGGACGGCCAGGACTGGAGATGGAGAGCAACAGGACAGTGGCAGAGAGGCTGGAGGGACGGGGATTAACAGAGGAGCCGTACTTGTTGCAGACACACTTCTCCACATCCGGAAAAATAACTTCCATGGAGTTTTGCCAATTTAGACCAGTTTACAGCATCTGGCCCCGAGTTTCTCAGAAGTCCTGGAAAATCCTTCACATTCACAGGCTCCAAACTCATCCAGATAAAGAAACAGCTGGACAAATAAATAGCCCCACAGATAGCTGGAGCCTCCACCCTCATTCTTCCACCCACGACTTTTTCCCTTCCCCTTTCACTTCTCATGTCAGCTCCTTCCTCGGGGTAGGAAACTTGCCAGCATTTTAATCCTGGTACAGTATTATTAACACAAGGAGCATGCTTCTAGGTTGACCCCAGGAGCACATCAGCTGTGGACAATTCTGGATGTGCAAAGCAGGCAAGAAGTTGCTCGGGCCATTCCAATGGCCTGGGAGGAAAGTCATCCCACAGCAGACACAGACGGAAGATCTTCCACCACCACCATCCCCCAGACATGACCTGGAAGCCCACCTAATGCACCTCATCTGATCGGTCCAGGCTGGAGGGATGTTGAAGAGCGGGCTCAGTGCCAAAGCCCAGCTGGGTGGAGCCAGACTGGGATCTGCACTGGAGATGCCGTAGAGTGGGACAAACTCCTTCCCACAGGCACATGTACTCCTGGAACTGGGTTTCCATCCTGGCATCAGGCACAGCCACCACATCCTCATGGGGGGACAGCTAATGAGAAACGGGTCTGCCCCTTGCCCTGAGGAGCCCTTGCCGCAGATCTATTTACCCTTCCAGGAGTTGAAAGGCCCCTCTCTGCCTCCTGTGCTTTACTGGAGCCTTATTATAATATTCTTGCCAGAGAGAGCTGAGAGGGGCTGAGCAAACCCAGCGGCCCTGTGCTGCAGCCCCGCGCTTTGCTTTGCCTGGCCAGTGGCCAGCGGAACAAACTGAAACCCAATCCCCCCCCGGCCGACGCGCTGGCGCGGCAACAGCGCGCTGCATTGTGCGCCCGCGGCCGCTGCTATTTGGATGCTCCACTCAGGGATCCACTTAAACTCCAAGAGGGAGAGTGATTGATAGGGAGCGAGAAGAGGCGGTTGACTGAGCTGGGCAGGGGACTATCGGTGTCCCTGCTCACTCCCAGAGTCCCAAAGGCCACCTCAAGGGCGGCCGTAGTGGGTTGTGCTAGCGGTCCCAGTGCTGTGGTCCCAGCAGATAGGGACCTGGCCATTCACCACCCTTCCCTGAAAAATAAGCTCCAGTCAGACTCAGAGACCTAAGAATAAGGGTGATGTCCAGCATCTCCATCACCCAGTGTCTCTGACCTACCAGCCAGCCCACCAAGCTGATGGTCCCAGGGGCAGGCAATGCACAGAGAGGGGAGATCTGACCCCAGAGACACTACACAGCACTGGCAAGGGCAAGCTGTCACCACTTTTGGGGATCCATGGAGCCTTCCCTGCCCGCTGGTTCACCAGGACACCACCCAAGCCCACTTGCAACCCCGTGAAACAGGAGTCAGAGCCATCAGGGGAGCAGGGAACAGTGCTGGAAGCTGGTGGGGTTTCAGCAGCACCTGCTGAGTCATCTTCACCCAGCTATTGGGTGTTGCTGAGTTGTATGTGACAACTTGTAGAGAGGACTGATGTCAAACGAAGGGATGTCCTCAGGATGTCTTGCCCTTAGCACAGTTCAGCAGCCCCAGTGGAAACTCCCCCTGTGTTTTTCCACAGCTTTCAGGGGGGACTGCCATGAGCTGGACTATGCTTCCCTATTCCCACCTGGATGCCTCCCTTCCCCTGACCCCCCACCACTCACCTGACCACATGCATCGCTGGACCCATCCTCAGGAAACCCCAGGGCTGATGCTGCTGTGTAGGGGGAACCACTGTGGCCCTGGGCTCCCAGCCCTTGCTAGACCAGGAAACGGGAAAAGCAGGACTGGGAGCGGAGCTGCACGTGGCCATCGGGCACACAGCACACCAGTGGGTGAGACACGAGCCAGGGCCAGGGGCACCCATAATCCAAGGCCAACACAGCTCCTCTTCAAAGCCCCTCTCCTCCCTCTTCTGAAGGCATTGGCCATTGCAGGTGTCGCCGTGCACAGTGTTGGGTGTTCCACTGCTGGAAAGCTCAAAACCAAAGGGAAAGCCCAACTCAACAACCCCAGGGGGCCTGCAAGGCACCCAAGCATGTGTCCTGCTTTCTAAGCTGACCCCCGCTGATCATCAGCCCGTGCAGGCAGACAAGCGCCAGGGAGCACCCCTCTCATCTGCGCCGCCAGGAGTACAGCTCAGCTCCAGCTCTCGGGTGGGAGGGGCAGGGACTGGCAGTTCAGATTTTGTGATCTTTCAATCTGGGGCCTCTTCTAAGAAGCAGCTTAGGCTGGATGCAAGGGAGGACCATGCGCTCTCTGGCTGCCACATCACCCACAGTCACCCCTGCAGATGCATCCTCTCTGACCCCAGCTTCCCAACATCGTCTGCCCCAGAGGTCAGAAGAAACCTGATAACCCCACCAGAGACCCCAGAAAGCTGCTCCAGCAGCACCAGGAAGCCACGGTCCTCGCTGGCAGCATCTGTCCCAAAAGGAGCCAGGATTGGTAGGTGGTCTGAGTTCAGCCAAGGGCAGGCTGCCGGGAAGAGACAATGCAGATGCTAAATGCCAGCAAGCAGGGCCCCCCCGCTGCTGCCAGCAATGCGGTAGCCACACAGAGAAGACACAGATGCAGTCGTTTAACAGCCATTGCTACTGTCAGTGCTAATGACTCGATCCCTGCAGTGGCACTGACCCCATCCTCTGCCAGACACCTTGTGGGAGGGAATCCCAGGGTTAAGCAAGTGTTGTCCTCACCTGCATCCAGCTCCATCGACCTTGTCAGAAAAGGCCCAGCAAAGACTAAATTCCCCACCAAGCCACCTCCCAGGAGCAGGGCCATGTGCTTCTTAATAGCCTCCAGGTCCCTCTTCCTCTCTCTATGCCACAGGGGTGCTCCAGAAGGTTGGAGACCTCATGTCCACAAGCTCCTTCTGCAGATGCTCCAGCCCTGAAGCAGCCAGCAGCCTCCACCACACGCTGCCCTGTCCAGCTGTTAGCGTGGCACAGCTGCCATACAGGGCTGACCCTGTGGCCTGGATGGGCACACAGCTGTCACAGCTGGAGCTCAGACACAGAGCCCCTACCACTGCCATGCAGCAGCAAATGCCACGTACAGCTCCTGGCTGCAGCAACCAGGACAAAGAGATGCTTTATAACATAACAACCTGTTCCCACCTCTGTGCTGGGAGCCAACTAGTACAAGATGTAACACCCAAGGGTGCAAGGCCACACCACCTACTCTCCTTTGACCCCTTAGACCCACACTTCTGTATCCAAGACACAGCCTCCTGCATCCCCAGACCCACTCTTCTGGATCCCCTGGTACAGAGGCAAAGTGACCTCAGGAGATTTGGGATGCAGTAAGAAGCCCCGAGGCTGCAGAGCATCACTAGGGTAGCATGTGCTTGGCTCTCGCACGACATCCATCCCTTTTCCCCACTAACGCCAGCCCATCATCCAGTGCAATGAGTGCTGAGGGGACGGGAAGGAGTGACATGAGCCCAGGGCATCTCCTCTGGGCCTCCTCTGTCTCCCCTCCTCCTCTGGGGCCAGTGCCACCAGCCACCCCCACCCCAAGAGGGGACAGTGTGCGCAGCAAGCTCCCATCCCACCTCCCAGCACTGCTGGCACTAAATGAGGTTTTGTCACCCTGCATGGTGGCACAGGCTGCAAGCAACTTGTTCCCAGCAGGCTCCAGAGCCCCGCTCAACATCCCAATTGAGCTATCCTTAATGGGCTTCAATTCTAATTTGCTTTTATTGGAAAACACAGATGGTGATCCCCCCATCCCCCCTGCCCAAACATATACAGGGTAATAACATTTACGGGGGAAAGATATTATCTCCAAACACAGCCCAAGCTCCAGCAAAAGCCCCGCTGCCATGCAGCAATGTGCAGCCACGCCACAGAGCCCGGTGCCTGGCTTGCAAACGCAGGGCCACACAGAGCCACTGGCATGGCGGGGACACGGGGAGGCAGGACCAGGATCCAGCAAAGGAGAATGAAAGACCAGGACTAGCCCCGGGTGCAGCCAAGCGAGCCTGGCAGGTTAACCTGATTAACTGCTTCCATGACTGGGTCCTAGCAAAGCCATGTGGGGAGCTGCCAGGAGTGGAGGGACGCCCAAAGCTGTTGCCAGGTTGGAGGGCTGTGCTGCTGCTCTCCCCACCGGGCGCCGCGCCCCTCCCTGCTGCGCCCGTCCCCCGCCCCATAGCCCGCCCCGCGAGGGCCTGAAGCCGTCCATATGCCCCCCCCCTAGCGCACCTGCTCCCTCCGTCC
>JAAGNO010015998.1:0-21392 GCA_033439905.1 Ceryle rudis
TGGTCCAAGATGGGAGAAGAGCCCAGGAGCCCCCAGAGAGAGATAGACCCTCCAGATCCCTCAGCTTTATACCAAATATGATGTATATGGGATGGAATCCCTCATTGCTCAGTTTGGGGTCACCTGCCCTGTCTGCTCCTCCCTGCAGGTGTGGCCTTTCACTTTCCTGCACCCCCTAATGCGGTACACAAGATCCAGCAGTGGCCTTGATCTGCACACCAATCCGTGGTAGTAACTCTATCCATGGGGTGTTATCACTGCCAGCAGCAGACAGCCTGTGAGAACTGCTGCTAACTACAGGCTGCTAACTTCAGAAAGTGCAGTTAGTTAGAAGAACTGAACTGAAAAGTAAAATCACTGAAGAGAACCACCTCTGTCCTCACCCAAACCAGGACATGTTCATAGACTGGTTTGGAAGGGATCTTCAAAGGTTATCTAGTCCAAACCCTTGCAGTGAGCAGGGACATCTTCAACTAGAGCAGGTTGCTCACAGCTCCATCCAACCTGACCTGGAATGCTTCCAGGGATGAGGCACTGTGAGCAATGTGGGTGAGTGTTTCACCACCCTCAATTAAAAAAATTTGGTGAAGGAGGGAAAAACAGAGACATGAAAGAAAAAGCTACTTATGTTGTTCTATCTACATTCAGGCATAGTGAAGACAAAAGTACAACAGGGAGTAAGCAACAGTACAGGCAGATGGGTTGAGGGAGGGTGGACTCTGGATGGTGGACTGGAGTGCCTGAATTCAGGATTTCAGGTGCTTCCAGGTGAGCAAGAAGCATGCAGGGCCCTCTCCACACCCTGCAGAGCTGCTCCTGCCTGTGGCACCAGGAAATTCCAAAGATCTGGTTTGGCTGCTGGGCACAACCCTCAACATACCTTCCTTCCAGGTACCCCTGATGGCAGCAGTCTCTGCCCACATCTTCACAGAGCACATGAAGTTATTAGAGAGATATTATCCTAGCACAGCACTGCAACCCTTCTCTTATCTTTCTAGAGAAGAGCTAGGCCTTTTTATCTCCTACCAAAAACTAAAAAGCAAATTAAATGTTAATAAAACCTTAATAAAGAACTACTCTTCTGCATATTATTTAGTTGTTCACAGAAACAAATACATCCAATAGACTAAGTAAATGAAAGGCAACAAGGAAGTTGCTATGGCTTTGATAGAACAGCTACTCCAGCAGCATAATCCTGTGAATCCATTAAGGTCTTTTACGTGAAGAGCAAGAACAGCTGCCTCCCCCATAAACATGAGCATATGCTTCCTCCCAGACCAACAGCATATGCAAGCTCAAAAGATTTTCCTATCTCTCATTTCATGAAAGTTTCTCCACAGTGGAAAAATACAAAGGAAAAAACAAAAAACAGAGAAAAGGAAGGGCTTCAAAGCAGTATCAGAAAGTCTGATCAAACACTAGAATCAGAATCACAATAAATACGTGGGAAGAAAAAGGTTTGGGATTGACTGATAGTTAGAAAGGTATTAAACATAGAAGAAATGATTTGCTATGATGCCTAGGAGAAAGTTAATGGCATTAAATGAACAACCCCAGAAGACAATGCTCTTAGTGATTGGAGTACAATGTGACAGAGCTGCGGTTATCTGCTTGAGTCAGGAAAGAACAGCAACACTCAGGGTCAGAGTTAGAACAGAGTTCACAGGGCTTTTCAAAGAGTAGGATTAGACTCAAAGTAGTGTGCAGAATGATAATATCCCAATAAATTTCACAGCACTGATGATGTCAAGGCCTAAGGGACCCATCTAGTCTGGCCTAAGGAAGGGCTAGAAAACCCCTTGCCTCTTCTCTCTGAACAACTTACAGCGGGTCAGACCACCTCTTCCAGGAACACAACCTTTCTCTGCATGCACTACACAAAAACAGAAAAGCAAGCACTATCTGTAGCCTGCAGTGTTGCTACAGTGACTTAGAAAAGAATCTCGGAAGCCAATATCCAACTTCAACATTTTCTCCCCTCAAATCTATGCTAATCTGAAATGGATCCAGCGCAACTCAGTATCCACATGTAGATGTATTTAAAGTCCAATGCTGTGAGAAATTCACTACTCCCAGGCTGCCAGAAGCATGCGAAATAATTTTATCTTGTAAAAGAGCCGTAAGAATAACATTAGTTTGTTGGTGTTATGATGAGTATTTTCCTTAGAAGTTAGGCAGGGCTTGGGAGAGAAGTTCCCATCATCTCCTGTTTTGGAAGGAGGGAACATGGAGCAGGCCTGAAATTGGAACGGGCAAATGTGTGATGAGAGCCATGGCACTGGAAAGCAGAAAGTGAAGGACAGCAGCACAAGCCAGGCACAACCTCAACTTGCTGCTTCTTGTTTCATTTATTCAAGGTCATGCAGTTGTAGGAGGTTTCAGGGTCTTGAAATCTCTGTCTAAGCTTCTGGCACCCTCTCCAACTCCTACCAAGGAGATGATGACTGATGGCAGGAAATTTTGACCTTTTAACTCCATATCCCTTTTCTAAATTCCTGTGGTCACTACTGGTATCTCCTGTGTAGCAAATTCTCTCTCTCCCCCGAGAAGCCAAACTTGCTATAGTACAGTTCTGAGAGGGGCATAAATCTCCAGGCCCTCATGTCTCTGGATATCTTCCCAGTCCCATGGCATGATTCCAAAGTTTTGCCCCTTGCTGCTGGAGAGCCCCAGGTCACTGGACGAGTTCTTTTGCCATCCTTGGAATGGCAGCGAGAATTCCCTGAAGCGTCCCATGGGGCTCAGGGCCGTTGTTCCTGGAACTGGTGGCTGCTGACTCTGCTGGAGCTCTTCCTAGAACCACTGGGCCTTCGCTCACCCCTGGGGGGAAGAGCGGCAGAGAAGGGGGAGGAAAGATGACAAGAAAGAGGCCATGTTGTGCAGACCCTTCAGCGCTCCACACATTCCCCTCTTCTTTTTCTTGTAAATCCCAGGACGGTTATCTTTACCCTCCTTTTCAGTGAGGGGAGGAGATCAGCTGCTGCCTGTCTGGACTGTCTGTTGGCAGCAGCAGCTCCCACCTGCTCCCCAGCTCCTCTGCCTGGCCCTGTCTCCCTGCTCCTGACGTATCTCAAGTTTGTTTCCAGTAATTCCAGCTCCTGGATTTGAAAATTACTCTGCAAGAGGCAACAGCCATGTCTCAGTATCACGGCAAAACTCCTTACCAAGCCTCAGCACACATTATACCAGGAAACACCAGCGGTAACAAATGTCATAAGATGGAAACTTGCCACGCAACAGTGAGGCTTAAACTAGACTAAGCCTAACCCAGCCAATCCATGATGGCAATGATCTCCATTACCTGTCCAGTGGTTACGTACAAAGGCTACATGCTACTGCAGTCACATCATCACGCTTCTGACAGAACGCTCATTTTATAGAGCAGCTTTTCAACATCATGGCTTTCTCATGGATCCAGCTCAGCTCCTGACTCTGCTCTAAGCAGCTGTGGGTACAACCCATCATACACCTAGCTATAAAATTTATTTCTAGGGAATAAATGTCTATATAGTGGGAGCCAGACATGTCTGGGACCAAATTATTTTCTTAGTTAATCACATGCAATTTCTCTTGCTTCAAGAAAACTGTGCCAAGGTGATGAAGAAAGAGTTTGGCCTGCAGTCTGGCTTCTACCCAGAACAGCATTTAGCTGTAGACAGACTTAAGAGTTTTCAGAAGGAAGCTCTCTGAGCACCTGGCTGGAAAGTAACAGCCAGAAAAACCCAGAACATGGTGGATGAAAATTAGGAGCTGAAAGAAAGTAAATAAACTAAATGGGTTTCCCTGCTCTGACAGCACACATTTTTCCTTCAACCATCTGCACTGCAATGAAAGGTGATGATATTGCTCCATTTACAGAGTTTTTCCTGGCCGGTCCCCAAGGCCACAATACAGCGTGTTTATTTGGTTTTCGTAAGATCGAAGAAGCAGTTTTGGGTAACACACAAAGTTTACTATGGACTTTCACCTTCCCAATCTTAAACCAAGTGTGACAGTTGCAATGAAAAATATTTAATGCTGTTTACATATACTAGAGGGTGGCTTTTGGAAGAGCAAAGACTTTCAGTCTCCTTACACATCCTTCTCAACAGCTTTTTAAAAAAAAAAAATTACACAAGAGGAAAAAGAAGAAAACATCAAGATCTAGATTTTATGATGTATTCAGAAGACTTTGCTGATCCTTTTGAGCCATCAACCATGGACAAGACAGGCACGTCCAGGGTGTTACTCACCCTGACCTGTGCAGAAGAACCCTAGCAACAAGCACTGTTATTATGGATCACATACCTGGGGCTACTGTGCTCACGTACTACTTTAAATAGGTGGGCAGAAGCTGCAATAAGCAAGTCATGTGTAACACTGCCTTCTCCATTGGAACCAAAACACCACTGGCATGGCTTATCAGCTTACTTTATCTGGAAGCCTCCACAGTATGGAACTTCATGTACTTAACACACTGTGTGCAGTGGTTTGTAAAAACAGGTCATCAAGCATGCACACTGTCCAAGAGAGTAGGTCTGTCCTACTCTCCACATCCCCAAACTCCATTGTCTGTTTGGTGAAAGTCTTTTTTCTGCTTGTAGGGGCCATGGAAACAGCCAGAAATCAAGGGGAGCAGAAGTCTGACACTGGTCCACAACTTGGTCCCACTTTTCCAGAAGGAACAGCTGAAAAGGAAACAATCTTTTCCTACCCAAGTGGAGAACAACCAGCAAAAATCCCCACTCCTGAGACACCTCCAGAGGTCAGAACACACCAGATGGGGAAGAACATGAGCTGATGATGAAGTTGTACCAACACTGCATCTGGACAAACCTGCACTGGCTTTGACCCAGCAGCACAAAGTGACCACATGGGAATGTGTAGTCTGACTTCCCTCAGATCCAAGCCTCTTTCTGTCACAGAAAAGAAGAATAAAAAAAAGACATGATAAAATACACACCAATGTCACCAGATGCATCATCAAGCTTATTTACACCAGTGGTTTTCAAGCTGCAGTCCTCAGAACTTGGGGGATTTCCATGGATTACTGCTGACATCCATGAAAGACTGCTGATTAGAGGAAGTCTACTGTCAGGAGGACTTTCTGATGAAAAGTTTGAGTTACTTATGTTGAAAGCATAGGCAACCAGTACCCTAAGTGATGAGTTGCAACCAGTTTCTCTTGAGTCTTTGAATGCCTTGGGTGGGGACTGACAGGTGATGTTCTTCCTCCTTCCACCTACATACTGACTTATAATTACTCCTTTCTAATTTAGCTCCTCCTGTTAAATTCCAAGCAGCTTCCTTCAGTAATCACCTCTAAAACTGAGACTACAATAGAACAGATCCTAAACTCTCCCCTTATGGGAGGTACATGAAAAGGCTGACCATCTTCCTAAGCCCCTCTAGCTGCATCATCATTAGGTTAGCAGAAATCCCTTTTTGAGTGGCAGAAGAACATCATCACATGAGCTGGGTAACAGCTTTAAGGACAGCTCTTTGCAGAAGGTGGTAGATGGGCCTCCTCAGTCCTACTACAATGAGCCTACTAGACACCTGCTGATTAAGTATTAATATATGGTATATGAGGTATAAACCATTTTTTTTTTGTAATAAGCATATGGCTACATAGAAAATTACTTAAATCTGCTATTTAAGTTACAGTTACTGTAGCTCAAACTGCTGTTAAGTTAGAGACAATATAGCTAAATTATCTCTCACTCAGGCCAAGCAGGTTATGTGATTTCACCGATAGAAGAAAGATGAAGGAAGCACACGCAGAAAATCTTTTTTTTCTTTCTATTTAAAAAATCAGCTATTTTTTATCGTCACTCTTCACTCCAGTTCCACTAGCCAAAACAGTGAGGTTTTGAATACCTGCAGCAAAATATATGAAAAACAAACCCGATGTGGTTCCACCCTCCAGGTGACATAAAACTGCACAGAGCACATAACCCTTCCTTTGTGTATTGACCTCTTAAGTACAGAGTGTACCATCAATGCTGCCAGTTTGCACACATAGCCATACTCAAGCCTGAGACATGGTTGCCGTCAATTCCTTCTCCATGACTTTAATTGTGCCACTGCTTTGTCTTGCCTATGAAAGGACCACAGAGCTTCCACCTTTTCTCAGAGAGCAGATGATTAGTTGAACAAGATGTTCCTTCCTTATTTCTTCGTTCTGGATGTACTATTTCTGCAGCCATCAAGGCCTAACTGCACAAACTATAAATAATATCTAAGCCTCAAGATGGTGAGTAAACTCACTCGTTAGTAGTAGAGCATCGGACACCTGCCTCTTAAACTATGTCCTGTGTGATGGAGGAGAAAGGAAGCATCTGGGAGAGAAAGCAGGTCTGCAATAGGCTTTAGGGACAACCCCCTGAATTCCTGATGAACCAGTGAAGAATTTGCCCCCAGCACAGAGGATTGATGGAGCTGCTCACATCCTGACTAGCACTCTGTAGCCTTGCCAAGGGCAGCAAGATGCTGTGAATATTCATTGAGATCAAAGAGACCCCAGCTGTACTGTACACCTGGCAGTTTTCGAAACATCTCCCACACATTTACACACAATGTAAAATACAGGAGTAAGCAGACCTGACATTAGCTGGTGCCACGGTAATTCAATAAAATACGGAACCAAATATAAAAGCAATACTGATGCACACACTTTTGCTGCTTTCTTTCCCCCTGTTTCATTCAGGTCATATTCCACTCACTCTTCTTTCACAGTTGCTGTTTTCACCCTTTTCACCCCCCGAATTGTTCCCATTTTTAGGTTTTTTTTTTTAAAGAAAGTAGCTCCTTGGTTGTTTTCCAGAATTAACAAATTCTCCCAACTTCTCAATTCTTTTGTCATACATTCCTTCCCCATCTTACCCATTTTCCACAGGAGACTTCTAAAATTCTTTATTTCCCCCAATTATTTGCCTGTTTTCTTTTGGTTCCAACCTAAGTGCACAAACGCATTCTAATTAAAAGGAACAGCAACTGCAGTCAGTCATTTGCCTGATCTTGCACCGTGGTTAGGATAAAAAAAAAGTAACACAGCATCTTTCCCTTTCTTGCTATTCCCTGTGCCCCTCAATTTCTTCTGGGCTCTCAGAGTTTGACCACAACACTAGCTGAAAATCTGTCCAAACAGACATATCCCATTTTGCAGTGAACTTCTTCAGCTGCTGCTAGTGTAACTGCTGCACTTTTCCAGCAAACCACTTGTGTCACAGGCTCACCTTTCAGGACTTAATTCTATACACATCACCAACAAGTAATTCTTACCAGCTAACATAAAATGCAAAGCCACGTCCCACAGAGCTGGCTTCCAAACAGGGTTTTGGATTGCCAGGATTTGCCTTTACCAATACTCAGGAATTACTCTCTTGCCTGTTTTCATCCCTCAGCTACAACTATCACAGCTGGGCAGCCATAGGAGTTATCACACCAGTATCCCTTCTACTGTGACAAACTGCAGTTCACCAGTAGGGCTGCTAGGACCAAGACCAAAAACCCTGAAAGCCTGATCCAAGCAAACTGCGTTGATATTCAGAGATGGTGGTGTGCCAGTGCTAATTACTTCTCTGCCAATCAGTTTATCAGAAGCACCTAGGCAGTGTGCTCTTCTTTCAAGTCCTCTCCTGTGTCTCTAAGTCCCCCACCTTTCCTTCCTCCACTGGTGAAACATTTGGGTGGCACTTCCTCTTCTCACAGTGCAGTCTAAAGAGATGACATAGAGACAGAGTTCTAATGAAAAAAAGTTCTAATTAAAATGCAGTAGAAAAGAGAGTGAGAAACCATGGTATAATCCAAAGTGTCAGGATGCTTTAAGTCCATACCGGATCATCTCTGTTGCTCAACAAAAAAACATTGAGCTAGTGCCTATCTGGAAGGGCAGCAGGCAGCTGGAACAGTGCAGTGTTGGAGAGCTGCATGCGTTCTCCTCCCTCTCTTAGGAAGGCTAGGGAAATTAAACTAGATCCAAGAACTCTTTTTTTCTCCATTAACACTCATCTGTCACCAGCATTTTTGCAAAACAGTCCCTCCCATCCTCCTTCTTGCGGTCACTTCAGCCAGAAGCGAGGCTCTTCCAGGAAATCAGAGAAGATGAGCAGAATCACTCATCTGCCAACCACCCGATCTGCAGGAGTAAGAGATCGTAAGAGGAAACTCATTTTTCTAAAAAGAAGCTTTGTACTGTTTCTTAGGATCTAGGTTCTATGTAGCATGACACATAAAGAAACTCTTACAACACAGACACAGTGAAGAATTCAGATTAGGGAAGTACAAAGAGAAGTGAAGACAGCTCTGAAACAAGCTTGAAAACTTGCAGATCCTCAAGTGCATGTTGTAAGATGAGAGCAAAAGGCTTGTACTAGGAACTAGAAGGAAAAAACAACTCCTTTGAAATCTTCCTTCATGAGAAGCTGCTGAACATTCCATTGAAACTTTTTTTTTTGGTGTAGATAATGTCCATGATTTTAATGCTTGAATTTGAGGTGGGAGGAGGAAGCAGATGACTGCCAACATAGCAAAGCAATTCAGATCTCACCAGGGACAGTCTTCAGTAACAGACCGTGAATGGAAAAAAAAATGAACTCATGTATTCTAAAGGGGTGAATTTAACTCAAATATCTCCAAGCCAGAAAGAGCTATAAACTCTTAGCATCTAATATCTCATAGACTTGCTTTCAATACTTCTCATTCATATCACTTGTATGTAAAAGAGTGGCAATGCACTTTCATGATCGTGAGTCTTAGAAGGGTTAAATAAGAGCTGGTGAAAAAGTCAGTAACTATAAGTCTGAATAGCAGTATTGCCTTGTGCACTGCTGGGAATGCTTATTTATAGGTTGCTCCCTTCAGCTGACTTAAAGAACAAGTGATTACAGGGATTACAACTCAAAAGAGACTGAAAGAAACTTGTGTTTGATTTACTGAGTGAAGCTTTCCAAAGCTGATCATAAAGTTCCCCTTCATCTCCTCCTGAGATGATCTTACGCAGCCAAATACAGCTACACCTGCGAGTGTTTTTGCCCTCCTGTCCAGGGGCTGGGATTCAGCTCCTGAACTTTCAAAGGCTGCACAGTGTTCGTAAGTGCACAGTGGGCAAATATGCACTGACCTGAAATGCAGACCTAGAAAAGATGAATAAAACAGAAAATACGAGACAGTTTACTAAAGGCTTGGTCCATGACTCATCAGTTTGTAAAGTCTGCCCAGGAAAGGCTGGCAACCCTTAAACTGCTGTAAAAATAGTGCCTTTGAACAAATTCATGTAACAAATCCGCTGAACTTCAGGTTGCTACCACATTGCATTGCAACATCTTGAAGCTTCCCAGAAAAAAGATTTCTCCCACAGGACAAAGCCATTTGGGCAAATGAGACCTGTAAGCACAGCAAAGTCTGTGCACACACACGCAGCCACAGCGACCGTTCCTCCGCAGCAGGCAGGGGTGATGTTTACTTGAACATCTGCACACATGCGTGTGCAGCCACACACAGAGCCAACTGCATGCGCATGGGGTTATTAAATTGTACCAGCAAAAGCTGCAGCGAGAGAAAGCTGTGGTCATGAACTTGTCAAAGCAAAGAAAGAAAACAAATGTGCAGTGTAGTTCTTCAGGGAAGAGGGTATAGAGAACGGGGAGGCTGCACATTAGATTTTTTCCTGGGCTCAGACAACTTTACGGCAGAGACAGGCGAAGTGAAACCTCACTGGGGTCACTATAGCCAGAGCAAGTGAGATAGAAATAAACAATATTATTCCTGGAAAGAAGGGGTAGTAGCTGTCCCTCTGCCAAAGTGCACTCCAGTCCAGAGTTGCAGATTCCTTTCTGTGCTCCACCTCCCAGTGTCAGGGCAATGGTCCCAAGTCTTGACGTCAAAGATGCCTTTTGTTTGCTGCGCAGACTTTCTCCTTTTGTAGGTTTAGCAGACTGAGGCATGGAAGCAGCTGGCCAAATGATTCTATTCTGACCAGATGTGCAGACTCAACACAAGCATCCAACCTTTCCAGTAAAAAAAAATAATAATTTAGTTCAGCATGTCTAAATTGTTTTACATCTGAATTGTCCTCTTGCTGACCTTTCCTTTGATTCATGTCCTGGGTTTTATCTGTTGCAGTTTTATCTTGCAAGAGCGTAAGACAAGATGGTAAAATTATTTCAACTATCAGATACATTAGGAGAAAATCCTCGCAGAGATGGAAGAGAAACTCTCTCTGTTCAAGGATAGTACTCAGGGATATCAGAGGGGGAAGGAAGAATAAGACCAGGTGCTATACAGGTGGTTTTCCAAAGTTAACAGAGGAGCCTCTCCTCCACCAGTTCATGATGACTTGGGCACATACAAGCCCTTCCTTCTCTTCACATCCACCTGACTGTCTGCCCCAAAACTTCAGCTACCCTGTAGGAATATAGGGGAACAAGGGCCAGCAGTAGAATTAGCTGTGTTAGGTCAGGCTTCTCTTGCTAAAGAGGCCCTTTAAGCTACAGTTATGGCAGTCACAATAAGATTATGCTACTCCTAATATAGATTTAACACACTATTATATCCTATAGCTTTTTTGTCTAAAGGCCAAAGATTGTAGGTCAATAAATGGGGCAAAAAAGAACCAAAAAAACCACAGTCACATAATACACACAAAAATGGGCACAGTAATCAGCTGCTACGTGTTTCCGAGGGGAGATGCCAGTCTTCTCACATGCTCAGAAATAAGATCTGACCACATTTGTAATCCCCTCCTTTCAACAGCAATAAACCTGACACTTGCTGGGATATTTCACAACAGGGCACTCCTATTCCCTTGCTGCTGAGACTCCCCAAACCATCTCCCTCCACCCAAAGCAGAGGCCAGTGCTCTTCCTCCTGTTCTCTGAACATAGGTGTGCTGCAGGGTCTCCTTTTTCCCCCTTCTGAAAGCTTAAAGCTGGGGAACCTTTGGTATCTTTTCCTCTTGTAAGACTCTCAAACTAGTACTTGACTTCGTGATTCTTGAGTGAGTACTGTGGCTGGCTTCGTACACCTGTAACCAAGTGCAAAACATGACTTATCTGGTGGCTGAGGCACAGGGACATCACTGTTGGGGTGCAGGATTCCAAGACTATTAGGAGCTAATGAGATGAGCAGCATATGCTACTGCTAGTGGAAAAAACAAAACAAAACCCAAACAAACAAACAAAAAAACCACAACAAAAAACCCAAAACACGACAAATATGAAAGGCAAAAAGACAGAAGAGAAAGAAAGGTGAAATGACCTTTCTATCATCTCTGCTGTCAGAGTAACAGAAAACTATATCCTTAACCCAGACCAAAGTGTTTCATCCCTTGTAATGTGTTCATCTGCAAGCCAGAATGCAAGTTGCCTGCATCTGAACAGAGCCTGGTTGTCCCATGCCAACCTACTGACCTGTTCAGAAAGCCCAACTTCCCAAAGAACTGACCCACATCCAGTCCCCTGAGACAACTCATTCACTAACTAGCGCAAGTAAATCTTCTTTCAAGAACACACATCCTGGGTAGGAGGAAGGTGTCCCAAGTGGAGTCTCATATAGTCATACTTCCCTCTCCTGTCTTTCAGCCAAACTACAAGTGTAGAAACAAACATGAGAACCGAGTGTTACATTGACTCTCTTTTAAGCTCCTTCTAGTGTTTTCAGAGAAGTCATGCTAAGCAAAACAGAAAGGCCCCTTCATTTTCACTTGTTCTCTAACAGTGCCGACACACAAGCTAGCAGGTCAGTAGGATGGCTTTACATTACTGACTTAAAAGCACACACAGGACATATCAGGGGCAGATGTCAGAAGTCCACCAGCTGCTACGGTCTGATTTAGAGCTCTGCATGGGAGTGCTACACCAAACTGGGCTCTGACTTCCTATCAATGTGTCCTGGAAACGCACACTGCCAGTCAGGTCACTGTGGAGATACGCAGGACCTTTTAGGCCTCAGATCCTGTCTATAACATAAAGGCTTGACATAACTGAGCCCCAGGGATGACTAGCTAACTTGAACTTAATTTATGTCACATGGCATGCTCTAAAACTAGGCCATGATGCAGAAAGAAAGACTATTTCTAAGTACTGAAGAGACAGCTCTTCCAGTAACTCAGCACTCCCCTCCCACTCCACTGAAGTAGGTGAGCAAGTGACATGAGGCTTATTCCAAGCACTCTGAACCCAGGAGTCAAGTCTCACAAAACCAATAGACTGAAATGCTAGGAATGGGGGTGTCAGGGCAGAACAGTTGTGCATGGCTGATTATTTGCCTTCAGAGTGTTGATCCTGTAGAGAGTAATATTTTTCAAGCTCTCCCCATCACTATAAGTGCTGAGAATCTTCTTTTTAAAAAAAGAAAAGAGAAATAAAAATCATAGACTATCAATCTCATCACAAGAGAGCATTATGAATCCAGAGCCAGAGGCTTGCCGAAGAAAAACAGCGAGTACGCAGAGAGCAAACACCCACCAGAGCATCCCTCTGATGCTGGCGATAATTTAAGCCAGCGCCAGCTCTCAAAGAGCCAGCAGCAAGGCAAGTCCACCAACATTGCCTAGAACACCTGTTTTTAGCAACCCAGATGGCTCCCAAGGCAGGATTCATGCCACAGCAGCTCTGCCCACTCCAACCCCTTCGCTCTATTCCAGATTCAGATGATAGAGGAACAAGCTGCCTGTCACAGGATGGTGATCACTTGTGTGCATTTAACTTGTAGATATATGATGGAGTGATTCTGACTTAAAAAATATAAGCCAGCCACATAACTGAAAATGTTCAGCTAGATCCCAGCAGTCTTAGCAAGCCAAAGAAAACTCTCACAGCCTCCCCAGCACTAAGCAGTGCGTGGCTCTTGTGCACTGCCTGCTGACAGGACAGACAAGGAGCACGGCACAGGCGCTACCATGGTCTGGAGGCTATGCTTGCCTTGACTTCCCTGTCTCTCTCATTGTTTTTTTTGCTGGCAATGTTGGTGCAGAGAATTAAGGAAACAGAAGTCCTGGGAGGAAGTGAGTCAGGAAACCTGTACCATGTCATAAGGGGGAAGTGTGACTCAGAGCACACGGTACTGCTGCTCCCCTGAGCCCTGGAGGAGGTGATAAGATTGTGTAATCCCCAAGATAACTTGCTGCACATCCTAAGTCTGGTGATCCTCCCAGGGGAGGGGTGCCTCTGCTGAGTACTGTACACTAGCTGATTTCTTAGAATAAACTATGACAGCTCCCCATGAGCTCATCCTGTGGGAGGGAGGATGCTGGGCTCCCTGTCTGTGCTGTCAGAAGAACAAGGAGCTACAGAAGCACTGAATTTATCAAGAGCACAGCAAAGACCTGGAAACCTCTTGTTTAGTCTATTTGTTCTTCTTTCATAGGCAGTATAGGGGCATAAGTACTTGAAAGCCACAGAGGAACAAAATATAAAGCAGAGGGAAAATTTAAGAAGGAGAGAATTTGAGAAAGAGGAGGACAAATGTGGTAGCAATAGGAGAAGAGACAGTCTGTGTAGTCAGGACGTATGAGAGGACAGTCAGGAGAGAGGGGTACATGAGATACTGGGGGGAAAGAAGCCAAGAGTGTAGGCCAAACAAGGGAAGTATGGAGGAAAGAGAGGATGGAGAAAAGAACAGAGTCACTTAAGAGTGATGAGAAAGGTACAGTAAAAACGAAATTTTACTGGGAGAGAGCAAAGAAATGTTACACGGCAGGAAAGAGGCTACCATCCATTTTGAGTTCTCAGTACACACCATGATGAATGAACACGAATGATGGGAGGAGGAAGCACTCACTGCCCCAGCGCAGACATGGCTGTCACAGGTACAGACCGGAGCACATGCTGCTGCTACACATGGGCTTTCTCAAACCCTGTCCAGTCCCAACTCACTAGTGTCAAAATCCACTACACAATCATGAACACAAGTAAGAGAAATCCAGGCCTGCTTATACAGAAAGTTCACTCTCAAGAAGTATCATTTTCAGAAGGGACTGTTCTGTGCTTCCCAGGAGATCTTCACTCTCCAACAGGCGGGTAAAGTCTGGGTCTGCAGCTGCACAGATACTCTGTCCATCCAAAGTAGATCTAAACTGTATTTCAAGCATTGTTTCAGAGTCCTAACTGTGCGCAATAAGGCACTTAAAAAACCATACAGTCTTTCAGCTGCAGATTGGTTATGCCATTTATGTTTGAGTCAGGAGCCAAAAGTGATCAAACCATCAATTTCAAGACTTTTACCCCCAACAGAGGAGCAGCAAAGATGCTGGCTGAGAGAAGACCTAAAAGTTTATTTCCATTCCTGCCCTGACCTGCCAGCTACCCCAGCACTGTGTGTCCTTGGTCCTTTTTTTCCCTTTTCTCACCTCGCTGGTACCAAATTCAAGCTTCCCAGATGTTGGCTGCTGGACAGTATATTCCTGTAACATTATAATGCACCCCAGACTGCAAAATGCTGAATGATTCCGTAGTGGAAATAATAATGAGTACTTTAAGTTTCAAGCCTGGCATTTCTAGGACAAATGTCATAGCTTATACGACCTAACATCCTGGGGCTAGTGAGCCTGAGAAGAAGAGCTGTGTACAGGAACCGTGTGCAGGGAAGGAGGTAACTGACTCTACAACTTCTGGTAACAAGAAAAATAACATTTTTATCATACAGACCAAATAAAAGGAAATTCTTCTTCACTTATGAAAATTCAAGGCTAATGGAAAACAATTTTGTTGAAAATGTGTGCTTGTTATTGAGGGCTCAGTGAGACACTATACAGTAAATCTTTATTTCACTGTTATCAGTTTGTTACTCAGAAATAGCATAACTGTATTTGTTTCCTGTAGGTGGTATCTGGAAGGCCACAGTGCAAGGACTGAAACTATTGGTAACATCCTTTAGATGCATGAGTTAGTTATTCTGCCCCCTGCAAACACTCACCTACCTTGTGAACACAGTACAGGGATGAAGCTGTGTCCAGCCAGGCAGGTACTCATGGATTTTTGTTTAAATGAAGTTTTGTGAGCTTGACTTAGCTGCTGACACCTCCTCACCACACAGGATGCCTGCATTCTTTTGCAGCAGCTCTGCTTTTCCCCTTTAAACCTGTGCTAATAGAAAAGCATCAGGTGGAAGAGTTTATTTTTCTAGTTACCATTTTTCAAGATGTTGCCTGGCCTAGACCAATTCCAAGAACTGAGGCAGACGAACAAAGAAACTTTTACAGGCTCAGCAGCAGCATGAACATTGCTACTCTGGCAACTTCCCACGCTGTAGCAAGAATGTGCACAAACCAAAATGAGACCACACACAACATAAGAGCCGAGTAACGCATGCAGGGAACCGCCAGCGACAGCACCTCTGCAGACACCAGAGGCGGTGGGCAGAGCCTCCAGCACCATGTCATTAGTCTTCCCAAGAATACAGGCTCAAGTAGAAAAACCTCCCCACTGCTGTTTCTTGAGGCAACTAACCAAACCACAGTGCTTCCACAGCAGTGGGGGGAAGGCAGGAGATAGCACTGTTCACTCAGTTCCCTCCCAAAAGGCCATACTCTCACACAGGATTCACACACCACAGTCTCTTACAAAGCCTAAAACTTGAACAGCAGTAAATTCCTCTAGGGGACAAGGTGGGGCAAAGCAGAAACTCGTAAGAACCCAGTACTTCAGCCCTTCTTCCTTCACCCCCTATGCCAGGAAAAAAAATCAGTCACTTCCATGAACTCTGCAGAGGCACAAAAACCATCTCAAAAAGTCATCTCACTACACACAGCTCCAGTGCCAGCTTAGAATGAGCAAATTTGACAGCCCAGGCTACCCCAGCCCCTGCTCATTCTGTCCTCCTTTGTGGGTACTTTGACAGATGCCTATCCTGGTGCTCACTGTGAGTTTGGTTTCTTTTCCGGATTAATGCAGTGAGGAGCTGGGATCAGGGGCCAGTCCCCATCAGAGCTCAACTGAGAAAGTAAAGCTTTCAGGCTGACCAAAATCTACCCAAGAACCTGTGTCAAGTGAGAATTCTAAGCCAATTTTAGGCACCGAGGGAAAGGAAGGGATTTTCTTTCTTCCTTGAATAAAGAAAGCTAAAAACATTGAAAGAAAAAATCCTCTGGACTTCTTGTCTTTGCCTAATTGCATCCATAGAAATAGCAATAGAAATACCCACAACTGCCATGTTCTGGTCACCTTAAATTGTTTTCTGGATCTCATCAGATTCATTACAGCCATCAGACTCGGATAAATTTGGCACTGGGGCTGTGATAGTCACAGCTGTGGAATAACAAGCTTTGAGTCAGCCTGAAGAAAGAAGCAAATGAGCCAGTGCATTTCCAGTGACCCAGTAATAGTTTGTTCTCAGAGGTCTCTCTGCCTGGGGGCCACACAGACACTAATGAACCCTCATGACCCCAGCTGAACCACAGTATCAGTACATCCTAAACTACACAAGGGAGACTGAGGCACCAGAGAATAGTGTTTGGCCCAAATCATGCAAGAAACAGAATCCAAATTACAAGATTATAAACTACAAACTCGTCCTCCCTACCTGTAACACAAATGCAGAACTTCATATATATGAATTTCTTTTAACTGAGTGGAATTTACCCTATGGCACACATAATCTTTATACGGTTTGGAAAGCACATTATCAAACATTCTATCCCTCAGAAGACAGCACCATGGCATACTTTAACAGACTCCCCCTAGTTTTGGGGGAGTCTGTGGCTGAGAAGTTCTTTGCACTCCAAAAGGCACTTTACTTACTGAAGCACAGAGCCCAGGGAGGTCATGGCTACCAGAGCAGCCTGTCTGGCTGAACAGCTGCTCAAACTTGAATTCCAATAGGCAACATAAAAGAATTAAAAGGTGGTCCTAGCATAATAAATGTAGTGAGCCTGAATTACAACAGGGATACCTTTGGCCGATGATGTGACATTGCATTTCAGAGTGGCTTCCGGACACATGACCCCAGTGAGTGAAGAAAGCCTTTTTCCCTTCTGAAAAGAGCACATTTTATAGCCTCCGTAGCCTGTCTTGGTTCAGTGAGGGTTAATCCACGCTAGTGAACCAGAAGGTTGAAGATCACCTCATCTTTTCCATTCAAGCAGAGCCTGCTACAGAAAATGCTGGTTTCTCGATGCTCAGTGTCTCGGTGACTTCCAGGAACAGTGAGCTAAACTCAGCTGCTCTTCCCAGCACCAGCTGAGGGGGCAGCAGGAGATAGAACACAACCCTGTTCTTGGAAGGCAGGAAAAAATAAGGCTCTGGCAGAGCTGTGCAAACTCTCCTCTCTCCCTCCTCCACTCCCCTGAAGCCTCTTTAAGCATCTCTAATTCCTCACAATACAGCTGGGTTGTTTTTTCCTTTTATTGAATAAACATAAGAGTAATGCAAGAAAACTGCTGGCAATTCTCAAGGAGAGAGAGGTTAAGTTAATCAAATAAATTATAAGCTCATCTCCATGAGCTCCCACATGCCCCATGATTTTGCTCATTTTAGTGCATGACCTACTGTACTTCTTAACATTTTTCTGTTAAACAAACACAGAAAGCTATAGAACCATCCAGCTCATGGAAACTATTTTGGGCTGCTTTATCTTTGTGCAATAGAAATTCCAAGGGATGATTGGATATTTGGACTTCTCCCAGCCTGGCTGACTGTGAAGGGAGCAGACAGTAACCTCATTGCTATTCTTCTGTGGAAACAAACATCTTTTAGAGCTGACAAGAATCTGGCTTGTAGGTACCTTACTCTGAATGAGATTCAGGGAAACAGCACTCACCAGCTGGGAGGAATGTGAGGAGAGCCTCGAGGCACACAAAAAAAAAGCAAGCAGGAATCAGACTGAGTTTGTTTCACTGTTCCCCACAAGCTGTCCTTGAAATAAAAGGCAGCAGCACTGAGCTGTGAATGGAGGGAGAAATCCTGCTGCAAAGTCTGCACTCGGCAGCACAGCTGGATGAGAATTCGCACCATCTTTTATCCAGACTCAAGTCTGGCCCTGCAGAAAAATAAAAGAAGGCCTGTGACATTGATGTTTGTAGGCTTCAACGGTGCACCCACCAAACTGGCTCCCTTGTCAGGCACCTTGGCCAACAGGCCCGGGAATGAATGGGCCACACAGAGGCTCAGACTCACAACTGGTCACCCCAGGACAGGGCCATGGCATGCTGCCACACAGGCAGTGCACAAGAAGCTGTTCCCCAAGATAGACTGTAGCTGTTCGGCAGATAAAACAACTGACTCCGGCACAACCAGTCTCTCACTTATTACAAACGCTCTGTGCACTTAAAATGCTGTGGTTTTCTGTTTGTTGGGTGTTTCTTTCACCTGCTGGACAGAAGGAAAACGCAAATCTGCCTGGTTATGCAGGACTCCGACGTTCCCTGCAGCACAAAGGCCGTACATGCAGATTTAGAAGACAGGCAGACTTTATTGTTATCTTTCGTGGATTTCAGGGCTATAAAAAACCCACCACCCAGGGAATTGCACAGAAAGCAATTCAAAGTCAGCAGAGAACTACAACACCAGTTTACAGGTTGATGAACATTTTGCACTTGCTGTTTTCTAGGTTCTCAGACACCAGCTAAGAAATTGAAGCACTCTGCTGTCCCTCTGGGACTTCTGAACTCCACCAGCATGACGCATAATTTATTTCTGCTACCTTCAATTAGAAACAGGAATTGAAGAGTTGGGCACGAGGCTCATTTTTAGCTGTGCAAAACTGGTGACCCAGCTACTTGCCTATAAATCAATGCAGATGTGCTGATTTATACCCTATGAGAAACCAGTTCGTTAGCTAGAATTAAACAGAGGCCCAAGACACACCATTTCAATTTGAACAGTGCTCTTGAACACCCTGTTCAGTCCAGGAACTGGGACTTGCTTGGTGCCTGCCTATATTTAGCATACAGTAATATAATTGAAGCAACAAAATTAGATCCGCAAATAGACTGTTTTCTCAGTACTTAATCGAGGACCTTTTCCTAGAACTGTAGAGGGCTGAAATTAAAAGAAAAGAATGTGTGGTAATCAGCCCCACGGAGGCAGAAGGAAACCACCATGAGTTTAAACTCCAAACACACATTCTGGCTGGCTGAATGTACTCTTGTTTAAGTTAAATGTGGCTTCACAGTGACCCAGGCCAGGTACTGCATGAAACACTTTGGGGTGTGCAGCCCACGTACAGGCAATTACTGAGCAGATACAACAACTCTTAGGGTCTGCAATTCACTGCATAGTAAGAATGTCCTTGGACCCCTGTCCTTCAGGGATGAAGGAAGATATGAGGTATCTCGGCAACAATGCTAATCTGTTTCTATCGGAGACTTTTGTGAACAGCTCCTCTCTATACAGAGAGGAGCGACTGAAACACAAATCCAGCCTACAAACTGGAAAATGCACAAACCAGGCAGCAATCATACTGCAGCAGCACTTAACCAAGCGAGGAAAGAAGGCAGAAGCCTGCGGCATTGTGCTCATTCAAATTCACTATTAGGAGATCTTCCAAGATAAACTAGAAGGTTCCATCTTCTGTACTTTTCTTCCTCATCTTCTAATTTTTACTGGGGGGCCGAATAGGAGAATTTAATTTAAAAAATATATATATTTCTGTTACCAGCTGTCATATCTCTATTAGGAAAATTCCCTCTTCGCATTCTAACCTAACAACTATCAGAAGACAAAGAAAATATTCTATAAGCAGAAACATAGCCAGACATTTAAGAAGTGGATCAACACAGGTGAGGTAGAAAGATTAGGAGTTCCCCTGCTGGTTTCATATGCCACATTCCCATGCCTTCTGCTATTGCAGGAGGCAGAAGGTGAGGACAGAGCAGGGTAAGGGAGAAAGTAAGGAGAGAAATAGATATGGAACCCAGACAACAGTAGCATAAATTTAAATCAGCCACAGTGCCTTTGATTCACCGTGAGGCAAGAAAGCTGAGAAGGAAGGGCCCAGCTAGATGTCCTCCTTGTTGCCACCCTGCAGTGAAAAAGCAGTGCCGGGCTATAAACCTGTATCTAAAAATCACTCACTTGAAGCTCCAGATACTAAGAATTCATTATGTAAAGCTGCATCAGGGAAAGTGCTTCTTGTACGGTGCAGACCTTTTTCAGTGGAGGTCTACAAAACATTATAGAATAATTAAGCTTTCATGAATATTAATAATTCCACTTGTAATTCCATTTCTAGTTCCGTTCTTTCCATTTGTCTGATAGTTAATACTGCTTTCACATCAGCATTAAAGATACCAGCTTGAGAGTAGGAACAAAAGATGATGCTGTGAATCTTGTTTGTAATGAATGGTGACAATATTAGGTGCAAACTGCAAAGTGTGAGAGTGCAGAAACTGACTGCCTGCACCTCAGTATTAACCTTACAGCACAAAAGCCTCTCTGATATTCACAGATAGTAGCATTTCCTAGAAGAAAACCCAGAAGAAATTGTTTGTTCTTAAAACTACAAAACTCTCACGGGACACATTGAAAAACACATGCCAAATGCCGTTCAGGGAAACACACTCCAGCCTTTGAAGAAAAGCCAAGTTACCTTCCTATTGAGGCAACAATTAAGGGCACAAGCAGAGCGACCACCTCTGCCATGAACCCACTCAAGTTGAGAACAGCAGAGCTGTAATGGAGGGTTCATGAGGAGCTATGAGGCAGAGCTGATGGGGGGTTGGGGATGGGACTGTGCATACATATAGGTAATAACTATATTTTATCATACGATTCAAAGCAGAGTCAGTATGTGAACTAGTTCAATGCTTTGCCCTTGGCCATGACTTCTTTTTCCCCCTGAAAAATCACGTGTTCCTCTGAACAGGCTTTTCCTTACTGCTGCCAGAAGCTCAAAGGCACTGGCTGTAAGTGGCACTCAAGCATGGTTTTCCAGTATTGCTTCCTTGGGCAACATCTCACACTTTTATGCTCCAATTTGTTACATAGGAGTGGTCCAGGCCTTTCCATCTCATCCAGGCCTTGAACCTATAGCAGGCAAGCCCCTGATATGCCTCAGCCATCATGTAGAAAGACTTTCCTACAGTAAATCTTACAAATCCTTTCTTGGATTAAGTCACTCAGCATCAACCATACCCTTTAGTAGTGGGGCTCAGAGCTGTACAGACTCCACACTCCCATCGAAAGAGAAATTACCAGTTCAACATCTGCACACGATGATTGCCAATGAAAATTAATTTATAAGTAAGCAGGAGCTTAACTCACCAGTGGACAGAATATCGATGAATAACCAGCACACTGCCACCTCCCACTGGATATTTATAATTAATATTTCTTTGGGGGATGATGACTTTGAATCTCAGCCAGCTCACTTCCCACTCAAACCAGCAGAACTTTCACGGAATCACAGAATGTCTTTGGTTGGAAGAGGCCTTCAAGATCATCTAGTCCAACCTTTGACCCAACACTGCAAGCTCA
>JAAGNO010015998.1:21492-63264 GCA_033439905.1 Ceryle rudis
CCTCTTCATCCTGATTCAGTGGTCTATAACAGAGCCCTACCATGACATCTGCCTTGTTAGCCTTCCCCCTGATTCTTTCCCATAAGCATTCAACCCTATCATCACCATGCTCAAGATGGTTGAGACCTTCCCTAACACAGAGGGCCACACCACTGCCTCTCCTTCTGTGCCTGTCCTTTCAAGAAGGGCCTATAGGTATCCAACACAGCACTCCACTTATGGGATTCATCCTGTCACGTTTCTGTAAGGGCAATTACATCATAGTTTTCCTGCTGGATGACAGCTTCAAGCTCTTCCTACTTGTTGCCCATGTTACATGCATTGGCATAGATGCATTTCAGTTGGTGCACCAACTTTTTGCATGGGAAGAGTCTAATCCTTACTTGATCATTCTCAGGCACTACTGTGAGTCCTGGCTCATCTGTAGCCCTTGCATCTTCCCTATCACACGGCCCACTGCCCTCTACAACCCCTGAGATAGCAGTGGAGCTGGCACACCATCCCACAGACGTCCCAGGCTTGTCTCCAGCAGACCTGGTTTTTCCCCTTTTCCCCCTTCGAGTCTAATTTAAAGCTCTGTCAATGAGCTGGAAGGTTAATTGTAGATAATAATCTGCGGGCCATACCATGGTAGGAAGCTTTCTTACTACGTCCTTAACTCGGGCCCCGGGGAGGCAGCACACTTCCCTTAGAAGTGGGTCAGGTCTGCATATTGGGCCTCCGTTCCCTTCAGAAGGGAGCCACCTCTAACAATGACACGTCTCTCTTTTTTGATAGAAGACATTTGTACGCTGGGCTGGGGCTTCCTTAATCTTGGGAATACTTCTAAGCCAGCTGAACCACCTTCCTCATTGACTGGTTGCACTGCAGGGAATTGTACTATTCTGCAAGGGCAACTGGGAGGCTGGGGGAGTAACAGGAGCAACACTCCTGCCACTCCAGGAAGGAACTTGTTGCCATTGCCCCCAGTCAATGGGGTGGGAGGAGGTGGACGAGACAGGAGTTTGCCTGCTGCCTCAACCATGAATTTGCCTCCACTCCCTCTTTTCATTTCGGCTTCCACCTTCAGCCTTACCGGGGCAGGATGCAGGGAATACCTGATCCTGGGTACTATTTAATGCATGTTCCCATTTCTGCATCAAGACAGGAAGAGTCTGGCTCCACAAGTCTATCCCATCTTTAGTATCCCAAATGCTCCTTAACCTTTCCTACCTTGTCCTGCAATGCTGCCACCCTTCTGAGCAGATCATCCATTTGCTCACAGTGCACGCAGCTGTTCTTGGAGCATCCACGTGTTACAAGTGAGAGACTCATGCGCTCGCTGCAGCCTGAGACCTGGACAGTTGCGTGTTTCCATTGGAGCTCCATCTGGGTTCCCACATCTACTCCAGCAAGTGATGGGAACTTGACCTTCTGCCTTGTGAAGACCATGGCTGAGGTCTTTCCAAGGGGGGATGCCACCATGCATGGGAGAGTGGAAGGCCCTTGTTGGGTTTCCTGTTCCAACGCTCTGAGCATTGGGTGCTGGGTGCTTGTCAGGCTGCAGAGCCTCTGCCTCTTCACATGTGCCCTCATGTACCCTGCTGGTGTCGTTCCAATGGGAGAGACACCTGCTGCCTCACCATGTGTGCTCCGAGAACCTTTTTTGACCTAAAGCCTTATCTTTTTTGATTCAATGGCTCTGAATGCGCTATTGCTGAAGAAGCTGAATAGTCATTCTGTCCTGTAAGAGTCACGATAGTTTTACATCCAGCAGGTACACGAAGAGATCATCTCCTCAAGGGCTTGTCCCTAAGTCCACAGAGAAAGGAGCAGCCCAGGAAGAAGTCCTTCATTCTAAACTCCCCATGTGACTGTTTTGCTCAACTAATCCAGTTTCCCTTTTGGCATATTGAAAGCCCAGCTAAAAATCCAGTGTCCTAGATCTTCCTAATACCAAAAATTGCCATCTGCAAACCACCTATCTTCTTAGCACCTCCACTGAGGCTCTTGCCTGCAAGTTATCTGAATTTGTACTGTCTAAAATGCTTATTACTAGTCATTGTTTTATAATCATTTTTTCTTGAGGCCTAGTAATTTAGGAATTAATTCATTATCCTCCTGTGATTCTAGCATATTATTCTGCTGTCATCCAAACACGGATCAGAAATACTTACTAAATGCTTCTACTTACTTTCATCATCATTAACAATAGCACTATTTCCATTTCAAAGAGGCCTTACACAATTCTTTTTCTGTCTGAAGTAAAATGTTTAAATTCTTTATCGTCCTTGAAGATAGCAGCCAAGGATAATTTTACATTTTCCTTTTCATTTCCAGTTTTCTGCACTTCATTTCTAATTTATACTAACTGCACGCCACTCTCCCTCTCTTTCCCCACTGCTTTTATTTTTTTCCTAATGCTGTCTTTACCACTGTACACTGATCAGCTTTTATGAAGATGCCTCTTTCCTGAGGGCAGAAACACAGTTCTTTGCCACATAATGCACTGTACTTAAAGAAAACCTAATTCTATTATTTTTCCTATGAAACACCACCCAATTTTAATTCAAAAAGTCTTTTAACTTTGAGTAAATTATGTATTACATTATTAGTTAGGAAAGTCTTCTTTTTATTCAGATTTATCTTTAACGAGGTCGCAGTCATGCAGATACTACCAATCCAGCTCTGAAATTCTTTACTCCCAGATGTGCTGGGTCTGTTAAAACACTATTCAATGATTTCTTGAAGGCCATGCATCACATAAAACCTTCCACTCTGAGAAGCTGCACCTGCTAATTTGCCTAACCATCATGAACTTATCTTCCTTCTCTGGATGCAGATTCCTGGACTCCAGCTGCACAGCAGCCACTGAGTCAATGAGGCAGCTGGGACTAATACACACCTCCACCCCCACTGCCAAGTGAGAACATTTCTGCCCTCCTTGGCATGCAGAGAACCCTCCCACTGCTTTAACTGGCTGTTAGGCTTAGACCCTAAAAAAGTGCTCCCCAAATGGGTGTGAAAGAAAGAGAGAGAAGAAAAATATTGTGGCTGAAAAATAGAGAGGGAGCGAGTCAGAGCCTGAATCCTGCGCAGTGCCGATCAAGATACAGGCTGGCAGCTGGGGACTGAGACCCCACTGTCCCTTGGGAACTCCAGAAAGGACAAAAGAAAAGGCAAGGGAAGAGATCATCAGTGAAAGGAGTACAAATATTTTACTGGGTCTCTTCTGGGGCAGAGTCCTCTTATGTGGAATCCAAAGGAAAAAAAATAATGGGAAAGGGTCAGATGAACAACTGTATTTACTGAAAAGCTTTTAACTTCTAGGATCACAGATATCTCATGCCAAGAAACAAGGAAATGTTGCTTTCAGCATTTGATGCTTTTGGTCAAACCGCTCCCTCCTGGCACTTTTCACTGAAACATCATGTACAAAGTCTCCTCTGAGTGGCCAGCCCCAACTGTAAGATACCTCCAGCAGGCTGAAGTCAGACCCATCAACCCTTCTGCCCAGGAAACTGGGGTTTTCACTAAAACTCACCGTGGGAACACTTCTGGCCCTAGCCCAAACAGACACTTGCCTACACCTCTTGCTAATATTCCTAGATCAGAGCATGAAATGATTCCTCAAAGTTCTTCTCTGAACTGCATTTTCTGGACTTGGAGCAGTGTAGAAAGAGGCAGTAAAAAACCTGGGGTTGGAATCTCACTGAACAAATTAGTGGTTTGATCTTACATAACTCCAGGTACTCAGTGTGTTCAGAACTAACGAAAAAAAAATCAGGGTAGCTTAAAAAATTGCCCCCCAAAACTGGCAAACAGGATCAATGCTATGATCCAGCCAAATGCTCACCCACATCTGACAGCGCCCAAGACTTCAAAAGGAAGCGAAAAACAAGTAACAAAAATCCGCTATGTAGAATTAAGTAAGGGGTTCTTTTGAAGGTTTGTTTTGTGATGGGACTTTGACTCTTTCCCCAGCACTCTTTCCTATCTTGCTTTTTTTTTTTCCCCCCACAAGGATTTCCAAAGAGACCCTGAAGAATATAGCAAAGACCTCAGAATACACCCATTTGCTGAAAACTACCACGCAGAAGATTCAGATCAAAAGGTAAAGAGAGTTGTCATCAGTTAACAAGACTCTCACAGCCTTCTCACTACACAACCAGCCACAAAGAAGTGAGTGCTACAATCAGCACCAGAGCAATTCAGAATGTCTGTCACAGTGTAATTGAGGTTGGAAGGGATCTCTGGGTTTTATTTAGACCATCAAGTTAGCTCAAAGCAGGGATAACATCCAATTTAGACCGGGTTGCTCAGGTCCTTGTCCATGTGAGTTGACACACTTGGTCTGCAATTAATTAGGCTACAAAGGAGAAGACATACATGAATAGGCCAAATCCTGGAATAAACTGCTGCATTTGCAAAGGGGCTTTTCCAATTTGTAAAGTGGAAGTGTGGCTACAAACCAGGACAACTGTTTAACCAAAATTCTTGAAATCCAAATCCTCTTGAATGTGGAAAGCAGCCTACCAGCAGAGAGAACAGCCAAGGCCATGGCACGCTACACTCACAGGCAATCCATCTAATAACATAGTATCAAATAAAATTGAAAGTTTATCTTTTCAATTCCAGATACATTGGAGTTACAAAAACAGCACAAAGTCACTAAAGAATGATCTCAGATTAACATACTACACAAACATGTATCTTTTAAAGCCTCTTCGGCTACATCCTATACTATAGAAATGGACAACTGTTCTAAATGACCTTTAAAGGTTCCTTCCAACCCAAACCATTCCATGATTCTATGACTCTTAGTCATGATTAGCTTTCTAAAGAGTAAATAAGGTTTACTTTACCATAAACCACCGGAGACGTTCACTCTGTGGTGTTTGAAGCTGCAGGCATTCTTCTGAAGAGCGTGCTTTGCAATACACAGTTCTTCACCAAACGCTGTCCTCGGAACTTTTCACCAATGCAGCAGAGGCTGTTAAGAGGTGAGAGATCTGATAGGGATTATTTGGAAAGATCCAGTCTTGCCCTGTGACAAGAAAGATCGACTTTCCTGCCTGATTTTCTGTACTCTTTCATGCTTTACTAAATGTAATTGCTTGACTGTATTTTATGAAGATATTTAAGTTGCCTTCACTGCATCTTCTTTCAACAGATTGAACACAGACAAAGTCAAAAATCTGTTAAGACCTTTGCATTAGAGCATTAGTACCTATCCACTGGTTTTATTCAATTCTGTGCTGGAGACAGCTCACCTGTACAGAGCTAAAAAAGCTGGTAAAGAACAGAACAGCCCTACAAAAATCAGGAAAGGACAATGTGGCTTGATTTATTTTGAAGATTCCCCCCCAACCATTGTCTATTCCACTTACAAATCATATTTCACCCAAACCTGCACTGTGTTGTTACTTCAGCAGTTCATTTAAGTCATTACCAATGCAACACAGTTTACAAGGGATACATTTCTGGAACTCAGTGGATACTCTCAGCAATGCACCGGCCTCCTAAATTACTCTTAAGGGCTATATGTAAAACCCACAGAGAAACATCTCTCACCTGGATCCATCTCCTGCAGGGAAAGAAGTACTCTCCCAAAGTGAACAAGAGGTTATCTCCATATATTTATGAATACATACGCCAGTGGTTCCTAAGCTGTGGTACTGCAATCACTGAAGGAACTACCCAGGTCACATATCTCCCTCCATAAGCACAGCTAAAGCTGATGAAGATGGAGTTTGGTAAATGAAAGGGTGCAGTGCATGCCTTGACTCAGGAGAAGGATGATGGGTCCTCTGGGAAGGAATATGGCAGCTTAAGGATTGGAAAAAGATATGATGGGAGGGAGCAAATAGAAGACTAGGGGCACACCTTCCTATACACACAGAACAGCACATTTCCAGTGACCACTGTCTCATGATCTGCCCTTGGCCCCAGTACTGATAATGATTAGCTGTTGCTAATACTTACGGTTGCTATTGCTGCTGCCTGTGTATTAGAGCAACACAAATTTGGGAACGCCTGGCACAGGTTACAACCGCAGGCTGAATTCCTCTTTGATACCACTTAAGCCAGTATGAGTTCTGAGAAACTGTTGCCACATGTTCTCTCCATGACGCACTGCTTAACAAGCAGCTCTTATTTTGTGCTGGCTTCAGTTTCAGAGTGATTTAGGTGTATGGTCCATATTCAATGCTTTCAGCAGAGTGACGTGGAGCCAGGGAACTGTGGCAGTACCAGCGTCTGTGTAGACAGCCTGTCCTAAAGCCTTAAAAAACCCAGCATCCCTCATCTCTGAGACTCTGATGACAGCCTGGGTTTAACAAGCAGAGCCCACTTAGGTCAGGTTAGCTAGCAGACATATCCTGCAATACATCCTTATTTGCAGTGCCATCACTCCATAAGGTGTGAAGGGCTGTTTTCACCAGTGGTCAGATTCACTACAAACTCACAAGGCTTCCCTTTGCTCTCACCAGCCAGGTCCACAGGAATGAAACACTACTGACAGTGATCAGAGGCTTCCATGCTGTTGTCCAGAGTAAAGAGCAGTCTGTGGATAAATTTTGCTAGATCAGCACCCTGACCCTTCATTCAGGAGAAACACAATTAGTTTCAGTGCTTTGTTAGGCTCCCTTCTCTGCAGAGGCAACTTGGAGGAGGAGGTGATATAAGAATGCCTGCCATAATGGGAAACCTTTTTGAGGAAAACAGTTTCTTAAGCCTGTCTTGTTCTCTTTTGACTAACTTGGCCTAATGAACTTTGAGATGTGCTGCATAGTCTCCTACTTACCCAAGCTTTCAGGAAGGAGAAAGAAGTCAAGGAAGAAAAAGACATTTATGAGAAAAAGTAGGTTTTGTGGGAGCTTACAGAGCCACAGCATGTAGCTTTTTGGGTATGCGACTATCTACTTCTGCTGTAGCTGTACTTTTAGCATTCAGCAACAACAGCTACAGTCCTGTTTTCTTAATTTAAAATTGCTCAGTGTTAACTGAAATAAATTTTAACTTGAAATGGTAACTGAATTCCAAGAGAGGGAAGATTCTTTGAGCAGCATTCACTGACCAATCCCAAGAAGTCAGGCTGAAGCCAAAGGGTCCATTTCTTCAGATTGTCACACCCTAATCCACCCTGTTCTCATGGAGCTACACAGCCTTGAGAGCTGCAACTACTTCTATAGTTTCTTCTCATGAACTTTTTTTAATGAGCTATATACATCACTGTTCACCAGATACCCAAGGGTATTACAGCTTAAATATATCAACTCCATCCCCAAATGAATGTTATGCTTTTATTTTTTACCTATACACATACACACAGAAATTGTTAAAAATTAAAAGCTTTTAGTGAAATTGGGAGACAGATTTATTAAATTTAAATTGATTTTTTTTCAGCCAAAAAAAATCTCTGCCAATCACATTTAAGTGCTCTTACATTATTGTTGTTGAAAAACAATTAACCTTCAGTCAGATTAACCTTTGCCACTTGTTGCTGACTCCTGGCTCCTCAGCCAACAAAGACAATCAACAACTGCCATTCAACTAATATTACAATATAGCACCGGTATCTTGTGGCGTTTGTGATGCTTTGCTGCTGCCTTGAGTTCTCCTGTGCAAAGAATAGTGCTTTGGAATAAATTGTCTGTTTTATCCACATCTCTTTACTTTATTGTCATATCAATAGGAAAAAAACTCTTGAGAGAAGCGTGTTCACTAAACCCATGATAATAAACACAGACACAGAACAAAGCAAGAGATAACAACGAAGGACAATTCCCCTGGCACACGGCATATGGGGAGGAGAGAGCCTTGGGCACCTCCCCCCGCCGCCCTGCCTTTCCTTGCATAATAACATTCTCTTATTTTTAAGGCACTCTTAGGAGTCATCTTCCAGCAAGCCCCAGCTCAGAGGGCATCGTGTAGGGCAGGAGCTGCTTACCCGCCACAGGTCACATTAGAAACAGTCTCAGGAATTTCCACCTGTCACCCCAAGCACTGTGTTTGATTTGGTCAGTACCCCAGGGCATCTTAGGCCTGCTGGGCCCATCAGAGTAGAAATGGCATAAAAGAGCATCCTTGTCTCTCCCCTTTACGCTGTACCACAGGGCACAATACAGGACACTGATACCTAATGATCTTAAAGCAAGGGAGTGACTTACCTTGAGCAAAATTCACAGCTGATGGAGGATTCTGCCCAGAACTGAGTACCACTTCAGCTCCAGTCACACCGTTGCAACTGGTTTAAAGAAAGAAAGAAAGAAAAAAAAACCTAAACATAATCTCGCTCTCTAGGAATATCTTCTAGGAAAAACTGATTCAATGAACAACACATCACAATTTTTTTTTTTTTAAACTAATTTAGCACAAGACTAATATAGGCCTTTTCTGCTTATACTGAGCCAGATAAATGCAGACCTCTAACTGAAACTCTTCAAACAGGGGATTTGATAAGGGTCGATGGTGACAGAAAGATACATTCCACCTGAATCTGATTTACACTTACTTGTCAGTGCCCAGATTGCTCTGATGGAGGATCCAGCATTTGCTAGATTTGTAGGCTCATATTCTATGATTCTACTAAGTTTACTCAGCCGTGACTTCAAGGAGCAGATGCCAAAGGGCTTGATCTACCTGGCCTATTAGTCAAAAAGTTTTTTTAACCATCTTTCTGCTTCTTTCTCTGTGGCAGCTGAACCTCTTTTCAGCTGCTGCTTGTTCACTGCCTGCTTCTGAATTTTCTAGAACTCATAAATCCCCACGGACTGGGAGGTAGGGGGCAATTAGCTATAAATATAGCTATAAATTAGCTATACACACAAAGGCCACTGTCCTATTTTGAAATCCAGCACACTCTTTTCTTGACTATTCCTCAAAGTGGAAAGAATGAGACAATTGTTCCTGGGCGAGGCAGCAGCTCCCACCTTGCAGGAACTCAGTGGGAACTGGTGCCAATTCAAAGGTGAGAACCTGTTGATGCACTGTGAAGGAGTGGCAATGGTTCTGGAACCATACCCCCAACTTTTCCTTTCCCTTCATTCTGTCCCTGCTGTGCTGGATGAAGTTCTAAGAGGATAAACTGTACTTGGCAGCTTCCCAAGCAGCATGAAGAATGGACTCCTCCTGCTCAAAGCTGTGGTCCCTGCTCTGTGGCACACTGTGACAAGCCATGCGGTTCACCAGCAGGTACAGTTAGTGCCTGCTGTGCTGTGGCGTCATTAAATGCTCTGCATTTACAGCCATCACAAAGGCCTTTGTGCATGACACAGCTCCCTGAGCCAGCAGAGGGGATCTGCTGTCTGCTGTTGTGGAGGCTGATCCATCTCAAAAACATAGGAGAAGTTTCCTCCATTTTTATGGGAGTCCTTTAAGACTCACTGTGCAGGACTGCTCAGGTGCTTCACCTTTCCTTGTTTCCCTGTACAATCCACACCTTGCAAACATGACCCTACCATTCAAACAGTTCATCTACAGGCGCTTCTGGTGAGAAAATAAAAGAGAGTAGGTGCTGGTACATATGGAGATGGAAAGACAGGAGGGGCTCAGGCTATAGCTGGATCACTCGCTGGGGAAGAGTTTCACTAATGTGCTTCAGGCATGAATGCCACTGACCATACAGCTGCCTATAGCACAAAGAGTCACTTGGGAAACAAACATCATGTAAAGTCCTCCTGGGTTTACATCTCAGTGCGTCTTTCAAGTAACAAAATTTAAACACCACCAAACCATATGACAACTATATACATGGCTGTAAGTGATACTAAGTCCCAGCACTACTCACAGAGCACAAGACTGAGCCTGCAAACGTTTATGGGTCACAGTATTTAATCTGAACTAAGACAGGAAATAAGCAGCTCAGATGTCCTCATTTTATCACAGATGTCCAAGATGATATTCGAAATGTGGGACTACCCTTCTAAACAAAACATGCTCATTTGCTACAATCCAGCAACGCTGTTCAAAGAAATGGCTGTTGATATTGTCCTTCCACTGCTGCAGAAGTGAAGTCAGTAACTTTGTCATACAATCCTACTAATCCTTCTCCTTCCCCAAAGCTTTCAGCGTAGCCCATTTTCATGCTGCACTGTAAAGTGGATCAGTGTGTACCTCCTACAGTTCTTGTTACATAAATGTTGTACTGAGCATATTATTATTTTACACACTATCCTTTCTCTTATATATCTCTTACGAGATCACAAAGCACAAAGAATTGATCCCAGCTATCAAATAAACACAAATGCCTGCTGCAACTCTGAACCAGGCCAAGGTACAGATATAACATGCAGATAAACAGAGCTCGGAGTGCTCTAAACTGCAGTAACCATCTTACAGTTAAGCAAAATTTATAACGTGCTGTTCAAACCACAAATCAGCAATACTATGGAATCGGTTCAAGTAAAAAATTAATCAGAACCTTGCCTTAAAAAATGGCCTTTTAATCAAAGCAAATGTTTTCAGTTCTTTGAAAGATAGTTGTCTCTCCCAGCATTTTTAAGGACTATAGTAATTTTTCCATTTCTTGTGCAGATCTACATTAAAAGTTTTCTTTTCTACAGTAGTTAAAACCCAAACATTTCAGTCTTCCAAGGCTATCAGGGTTGGTCTGACTGTCCTTTCTGAAAACATAAGAGAAAATTATATTTAAATCTCATCTTTAAGGCGTACAACTAAGGCTAGATTTGTTTGCTTTTAATACACATGGAACAGCAAGACAAAACAAAAATGACGTAGTGCTGATATAATTATCTCAGGAGGCCAATGCTTTCACCTATGCTTAGCTTAACAGAGCAGGGAAACACTAGGAAAAGAATTACATTCACTTTTCAGAAAACTCTACAATTAACTGCAATACTGGAAATGAATAATAAGTATAATTCTCCACTTCTTCCTTCTTTGCATGGGAACAAACAGTGCTGGCATTTAGAATAAATCAACACAAAGGTAATACCACACCATTTTGTCAGCACACTGTTGCAGCCTCATCACTGCCACCGTGCTGACCAGAACTGATCAATTTGCTCCGTCCTCATGTCACAGTGCCTCTCTACTGCTCTGAGGAAAAGGGGTCAAACAGATGAAAAATTAATTTATACCTACTCTGTAACATCTTTGCCAGGGAGATGAAAAGAAGCACTACTGCAAATGACACCTGTGTCCAAACTGCTCCATGTGCTCTCTGCAGGAGACATATTCCTGATTTACACCAGGCACCTGCCTGGCTCTGAGTAACACCTGCACAAAGGACAAGCAGTTAGCAGCACTCCCTGGCCAGGTAAAAAGGCCATTTGTCACAGGTGTCCCCCAGTTACCAATCTAATCACTTAAATTGCTCACAGAGGTCCTCCATCCCCATCATGGACCAAGCTCAGCCCAGAGCGGTGGCAGAACTCAACAGTCACATGCTCAAGAACCAGAATATTTTCAAATGATCAGGTGATTGATTTTGTTGTCACTTCAAAGAGAGTGAAAAAAACCCAAACACCAAAGTATTTGGTGCTCCTTGATGATATAATACTTTATATCATAAATACAGTTCTTCAATATTCTTCTGCTAAAGTCACTGAAAAGCCCATGAGCTCAAAGTGAGCTGTCAACTTCAAATCTTCAAATAAGATGTCTGCCAGCAGAGACAGTTTAGAAACAAGCACCTACATGAACTGGTAGGACCAGGGGAAGTGATCCTCCAAACCCTTTACGAAGAGATTTTATCAGAGCTGGGCAGGCAAGGGGCAGGTCATGAGTCACTTGGCATTAGTCACACTGTTGTTAACCCCTCCCAGCAGGATTAGGATTTCAGGTGGAAAATTACAGGTGTGTTGTAGACCAAGGTTGTGTAACAGCTCAGTCTACATGGCTGTATTTCAGATACTACCAACAGGTGTCAGTTTGAATGGCTCAAGCATGATGACGGTGTAAGCACTGAAGTGGTTAAACTGAGAAGCACTACACCTTCATAGTAACAGGTTAGAAGAGAAGCCCCTCACACAAATATTACTGTGATATGCCATAATATTTGCAGCTAAACTTAACCTTTACTAGATGATATACTGTCTCTATATCTATAACTCTCTCTCTACATGGGAGGCCCTCCACATGCAAAATGACCAAGATTTGCCCCCTCAGATATTTCTAGACAAAGTGGTACAAAACATGATGCCGTGGCATTAGTAACAATGGGCACGTATGAAGCACAGGCTCACATCGCTTGGATCTGAACAAAGGCACAGGGATGTTCTAAGTTCTGTCCTCCCTTTCCAGTATTCTGGGGGCACTGCCATTCTGGAATGTCCACAGCCGAGATGGATACTAGTATGATTTACAGGAATACACAAACTCTTGAGGACTTGCTGTTCTAAGCTCAAACAACTTAAAAATGCAAGCTTCCAAACTGAGCAGGCACTTGGGGAAAACTGGCAAGCTTACTACTACTAAATTCTTTCAGTACTCTTTTATATCCACTGCAATTACCTCCACTGCTCTGGTGCGGAGTAAGCAATAACAAAAAGGGAAAGCAAATGAAATTTGAGCCCTTTGTTTCTGTTGTTGATGTTTTGCTGGAACTAACATCATAAAAAATAGCTCCTCAATATGCAAACCTTTCTTACATTAACTAATAGAGTTACAAAGAAAAGGAATTAAAACAGTACAACACTTACCTTATTTTGTTTTGTTTAAGTTGTGAGGGAAAGAAAAGAAAGAATGGCATGGTTGAGGAAGAAAGGAAAATAAGTGGAAAGAAACACAGAAATTTGCTTTGCCTATTCCCTATACAGATTATCCTCTAATGTTAAACTGACAGAAAGTGCAAAAGAATTTGCGGAAGATCTCAGAAGGAGATAGATTAATCTTCATTATGGTTTCTCAGGGCTTTCAACAACATTTGCTTTATACACCTCTTCTATTTGCCAAGAGAGAAGACTGTGAGCTACCCAGCATGTAGGCAGGCTTCTTCCAAATGCCTCTATGTCATTCAGGCAAACATCCTAAGACAGCTTGGAACAGAGATATTCTTGTCATATCAGAACAGGCACTGTTTGGACAACTGAGGACAAAACTTGTGTCTCTACAGAATAGTAAGTCTCTAACTATTTTTCAGATACTGCAGAAAAAGATAAATGAAAGAAAATCCCTTTTCCCTGCAGACTACAGATCACAGAATCCAGCAACCACTTTTAACTTCCAGAAACCAGACAGAAATTCAGACTTATCACAATGGTATCTGGAGTATTTAATACCCTAAATATTCAGAAGAGGGAGGTAATGTAGGAATTATTTCATCGGCAAACGAAAATAATTTGAATTTGATAACCTTCTGCTGATGAAACCATCTTAGCTTATTGCACCAGTCTACTAGTAACTTTTTCTGACCATCGTTGTCTTTTTTTTAATGTTTTTTAATGTCTTTTTTTTTAAGACAGTCCTGGGAAGAGTTAGGGTAAGATTGCACTCATTTCCAGACAGGATATGTTAGAATAATTTTGAGCAATTTTTTGTCTTCATTTGTAGTAGGAAGACCAGAATTCAATTCTGTCTTTCTTGATCTGTCAGGTCAAATGGGGAGAAACATCCCTCACAGTCAATAGCATCTGCAGGTCACAGATCCCTGAGGCCTTGCTTTAAGCACACCATTTCTGTCCACCTAAAGAAGAACATAAAAAACAAGGTACCAAACCAGCATGTGCACAGACTGTTATCTTCACCATAAGCAGGACAAATGGTCCAAGGCACTGAAAAGGAGAAAGCTAAGAGGTCAAGCCTCTGCTTAAGAACTATAGGTGTCAAGTTGGGCTGCAAAGAAGGACTAGCCAGTGTCCTTGCCAATGATTAGATAACACTGGTGACAGTCCCTCATGAATTTCCCTCTCCCTACCAAAACACTCTCCTGCTGATCACTTCAAAATGCACAGACAGAATGCTTTAATGAGCTGGCGACCAGAGAAGCTGGCCACTTCTGAAAGACCTACGATTTCTCACAGCACTGGGTAAGAGCATCCTCTGAGAAAAGCAATTTGTATATTCACTTTATCCCTCCAATGCATTGTCTCATTGATTAATGGCAACTTTCCAATGCGCTGCTTAGTTTTACTGCCAAGTCAGAATCATGCTAAGGGGACAAGTAAGTTAAAGTCTGTTAGTAAGAGAAAAATGCTGCACAGAAAACCAAACTCGGCAGAGCTAAGCCATGGGTATTGTGGTGAAATTAAAAGCAGCAGCACATTTTTTTTCTTCAGATGGGCGACAATGCTCCTCCAACTTTCTCCCATATATCTCTGATGCTCTGCAAGTCTGCAGCCAGAAGGAATGGGAAGCAAACTCTGCTTTTGCCCTGAATGCTCATGTCTGATTAGGAGATGACCTGCTCTGCCTTCCTACCATCCCCTTTTTCATTCCTCATGTTTCTGTCCAGATGCATCGTCTATTTATTCCTTGCTTCTTGTATTCCTCACCCCAATTCCAAAGAACTGCCATTTCCAGAATACCTTCCTGGGTACCACCATTAAAGACTGAAGTTTTTGTTTTAGCTAGTTGGGTTTTTGCTTACCTATTTGCATTTTCATTTCATTTTCAAGCCTGAAAAGTTCAGCTTGTCCTATAGGTGAGCATTCCTCAGTTCTGATCTGGGTTAATACTGTAATTTTAAAAACACTTTCAATAAGTTACTTCATGGTCTCTTAATCCAAAAATATATTGACACAATTTCAAGCTTGTTCCAAACCAACAGCTGGTTTGCAAAAGGATCCTAGCACGTCCTCTGACAAAAGCAGCTCTGCTAAATTTTGCTAACTTTCCTTCTACAGTTTCATGGCAAAAGGCTCTCTTGAAAAGCCTCTAGAAAAATTTGGAGGCAATCTCAAAATATATCCTAAAACATATCCTAAATCTTTTGTGAACAAGGAATTAGGGACACAAAGCTACCCTACTACAGCCACAATGTAGATCTGTGCCAGAACAGAGCTGAAAACAGCAACAATTGGGAAGTGGAGAGGGAAGATTTAGCACAGAGTTCTACTGTGCAAGTTTTTGGTTCTAAAAGATGTTATCAAAAGGCTCTAAATGTAGTCAATTTAATGAAGTCTCTGTTCTTAAACACTGGACACAGCCAAAGCCGGATAGCTGCACAGCTCAGCTGTCCTGCAACTCCCCAACTCCTGCAGCTGACTTGTAACTTGGCTATTGATTCTTCATTACAGCTACTGACTGCTGCTTGCACCTTCTACTGCAACTCACCCTCCTGTCTAGACTATTGGGTCAGGCTGTCAATAGCATCAACATGCACAAAATAAAACGAGACTGTGTCAGAGATTTAATTTCCTCTCCCTTTGCAACTGCAGGCTCCTCAGGCCTCTTTACAAAGCTCCTTTGGTATCTGTTTCTCCGTTTTTCCGTTTTCTTCCATTTGAGAGACTGCTCCAGAATCTCACTCCTCTAGTGGTTGAAAATCTAATTTCCAGGCTAAGTTTATTAATAGCAAATTTGTACCAATTTGTCCTTGTGCCAGAATTGATCTTTATTACAAAGATCTTTTCTTCCCTTCTAGTATTTACTTTGCAATGAAGTGCTTACAGAGGGACATCACATTCCTCTCCCAGTCTTTGTTTTGCTAGGCAAAACAACCTCAGCTCTTTTAGTTTTCTCTCATCTGCAAAGCTTTCTCTCCTTTATTCATCCTCTGAGCCCTGTTCTGCACCTGCTCCTGTGCAAGTACATTTTTCTGACAGAACCGTACACAGTGTTCCTGGCACACTCCGGCATCTTGGGTTTAAAGCTCCCTATCTGTAGCAGGACTATGTCCTTAAAACTATCCTATGAACCTATCAGCCCTGACACTTCTCCACCATGTGTTCCCATTGCTTTCAAAGTTCCTCTGATGCCTCCAGCAGCCTCCTCAGTGCTCAGCTAATTCCCTCCTCTACTTCCACCTCCAGCATGTCGTGCAAATCATTACCATACTGGCTGAGGACACACACGGCCTGAAGCTCATTCCAGCACTCAGGCCCGTGCTCTCTGAGCTTCTACAGAACTCTCCCACACACACTGCAGGTATCAGTTGCACTGCCCTGCTCCTAAACTTCAAAACAAACTCTCACAGAAGACTCCCCTGATCCTATACCTCCTTGGCCTCCTTCCCTTGATGGTAGACTCTTCTGAACATCACTGTCTCTCTGGCTTTCAACTGTGGATCTTCTGTGGCTCAGACAGTGGTGATAAAAGGACAGAGCTTCTCTTTGGCCCTGAAATCTGAGACCTGTACTATTCAGAAGTACACAGCCCTTCCCTAGACTCTACAAGCTCCAAAATGCAGCCAAACAACCCTTTCAGAATGGCCAGATACATCCACGGAACCTTCTCCACTGCCATGAACAATGGGAACATCCTTTTCCTAACATGGGCCAGTCCTTAGGCTTCCCTGCTAATGAAACACCAGATCCTTGTTCATGGGCAAAATTCCTGCTGAATTCATTACAGTGGGGCTTCCCTGTAGCTTCTAGTGTCGTACACACAGCTCTGATGTCTCCCAGATGACAGCCTTTTGCCTAGCCTTTCAAAGATCCACTTTCAGGATAAACCCAGACAGAGCAAAAATGGCACACAAAATACTGTTTCAGAACAAGCAAAGGCATTTTCATACCTACATAATGAATCAATATGGATGTAGCTAAAGCCAGATCTTAGCCTAGAGAATAAAGAATTCTTCTGTTTTCCAACCCTCGATCTAATTCTGTGACTTGGGGCAAGTGGGGACATCTGTCATCTGGTGGAAAGAAAATTCAAAGGAGCACACCCATGGGAACTTGTCCAGTGCTATTTCAGTGGCATGGTTCCAGAAACTGCCCTCACATCCTGTCTTCACTCATGTATTGCTCCCAGATCCTTGCAGTAATAATGGCCTTAAGGTCACACAGCATAAAACAGTTCAAGAAATCTGCTTGTTCTACACCAACTCAAAAACTGTAACTCATCCTCTTATTCTCTGCCTGTGCAACAAACCTGTTAGCATCTTCATTTCTGACATCTGCAGAGCTCAGCCCTCCATGCTAGGTAAGAATTTCTTTCACTGATGCTATTAAAAAAATAATCCTTAAGTTCAATTGAGTGGGGTGAACATGGCAGCCATCTTGCTAAAGGCAGACCAATTTCAGCAGCACACTGCTGACTGATGCTTCTCTCCTGGGATACTTTACATCTTAAAACTACTGATGTCTGGACAGTGTATCAGCTCCCATTAAAATATCTTACTTAGAGATCCCATTGCCACTGCAGTCCTTTCCCATGTCACAGACCAGATCTGCTCCTCTGCTGTGGATGCTGTTCTGAAAATTAACATGTTTGCTTAAAACATACAAGCAAGCCATTTCCATGGTGTCAGTTTGTTTTAACTATAAGGTGTAACAGCTGCATGGATTTATTCATCTGGTGTGTGAGCCACTCCGGAATTTGGTTCCCCAAACTGTAGCTTCCCACCAGTGTCTCTGCAGTGATAAATGCTGAAAGATAACCACAGAAACACCCTCCTCCACAGGAGTAGCAAAGGCCCACCCGCTAGTCATCAAATCTCAATGCAAAGCACGACAGGAAAGGAAACTTTGGCTCTATCAATTTTGTGGCCTCCCAGTCATGCAAGCTATCTTTCCTGCTCAGGCCATCCTGGGTTGTTTTGGAACTCACTTGTATTGTTTGTTTGGGCAGCACCTTGGACAAGAGAAACAGGCACGACAATGTGTGCCATTTCCTGCTCACGGGGGAGGCCTCCAGCAGCAAGAGCACACCGTCCTTTCCCCCCAGCAGCTGTTTGAACAGCATGCTCCTGGCCTCACGATAAGGAGCACTATTTCACCTGACACGATGTGTTACAAGCACTACAAAAGCAGCACCGGAGCCACAGAAGGGCGGCTTGTGCAATGAAGGCATCTTTAGGACTTTCACTACGGACACTTGGGGTTAAGTCCTACTGAGATGTGTCTAAGCCTTCTCTACTCACAATGCTAAGAAGCATAACAAAGAGTGCCTTTGCTGGGGCAGAAAGACATCTGGTAGAAAAGCACCATCAAAACATCCTCTTGGGAAGAACTTCTTCTAAGAACAGATTTTTTTTTTTTTATTTGTTTTTGAAAGAGCATTGGTTTTAATAAAAGTTCCTGCCAACGCTACTTGGAACAGCTTTGCTTCTAGCAGTTCAGAAACTCTATTTCAGAACTTCCAAAGTGTGTTTTAGAGGCTTTTATCCCACATGAATCGCTGTTACCTTGCCCTAACATGACAGAAGTAATGAAATATTTTATTACTTTTTAGATCATTAAGACGAATCGATGCTTACTACAGAACAAAATGTTACCTGCTCTTCTAGATGAAGGCATTCCTGGGTGTTGCAATGGCAGTGTCAGACTTTCATCACATTGCAAATAAGGGACCTTTTGTTTTAGAGAATATTTCAGCCATATTAGACAGCAGCTGTTCTTATTGATATAAAAAAGACCCCAAACAAACAAAACCAAACTACTGTGTTTTCTTATATAATATACATACTGTGACCTACTACTTAGTCTGTACTTGGCAAATCAGCAGTTAGCATAAGCAGTACAACAACTTAAAATGGATATAACTCAAACCAAAAATTCAGAAATCCCAGAGCAAAACATTTCTAAAACTCAAAATGTGGGACATAGTGTCCTCAGAGGAAATTTTAAAAATAAACTATTTAATTCTGATTAAAGATGGAGGGAAAAAACCCAAGCTTTACAGTATCAGAATTTCCCAGAAAACAGCAATTCTGAGTTAGGCTAATGCGCATTAATTCTGAGAAGCCTGAGCAGGACTTTTAGCTAGGGATGAAGTCCAAGAGGATCAGTACGGGGGGAATTCTGCAGGGATCCACAGCACAAACAGTGAGGTGACAGGAGGTCAGGCACAGCTGGCTGTGAGAGCACTCCAGGGCTGAGCAGAGCTTTGGTGGAGGAGTAAGGCACTGCCAGATCAGAAGAGCAAAGAAAAAAGGGGTTGTCTTCACTCCTCTGCCTGCTGTCTGCAAAAAAGCAGCAGAGAAGACCTTGAGGGGGAGAAGTGTCACGCTCCTGTGTGGGATGTACTCCACTATCCATAAATGGATGCTCCAGGCTCTCCTGGCAAGCACCTGCACCTTCCAGAGGGGTGCTCATGGAAAAGTACGCCGTCAGCAGCAGACGGTGCCTCCCTTCTTGCTTTTCCAGACTGCATCAGCAGAGGATGGTGCCAGCAAGCACCATCCACTGCAACAACAGGATTTCAAGCTGTTATTTTGTGATCAGGACACCAATGTGTTCATCTTTTTATTTTTGTGCTCATGACTCAGGACCTTTCATGCTCATGAGCTACCCTGGCTTTAATCCTGGCCCTACCTAGCAACAAAATTACTTAATTACTAAATTAAATACTTGATTTATTTAATACTTGACTAATTTCATTACATTATCCAGCTTCCACAAGTTACAAAGGCCGCCACCACCCCAAAGACAAAGTTTTCACTTCCAAGCTATTTATGCTCCTTTCCTTTCCCACGTAGGCAGTGATGAATGGAAAAGTCAAAATAGATTAATAACTACAACCCTCCAAACTCTTGGCTTTATTACTGGTCAATAGGGCACACAATCAAGCCCTGAAGTAGAACAGATGATGTATTTGATGGGTTTATGGAATTTAACATAGAGTCCTGTTGCACAATTCAGGATCTGCATGACATGTGTGTGTGCTGCTGAGGTGGAAAAAGTTGTGATGCTGAACAAAAGGCTACTGTCTGCTGACATAAATGAGACAAAAAAATCCACTGACCTGGAAGTTAAAGTACAAAATCTACTTTCAGCATGAGTGCCCACTACCCATACACATTAAATGAAGAAGCCTTGTTTGAGTGAAGTATGATGTTAATCTGCTCTTCTTAAGCAAGGAAAGCACATGTCAGCACCCTGACTCCCACCCTAGCAAACCCCAGCAGCAAAATCACATGAGGGATGACACAAGACTGAACTGCCTTTTAGATTAGAATTCTTCTGGCACAAGGTTACTCCAAAGTATGTAGCATAAAGAAATTTATCCACACAAGCTGACAGTATTGGCAGGGGGAGAGTTACACAACAAGATACTGGCAGGGGACTAGAGTACTGAAAGATGGAGCAACCTGTGAGAAGAGCTTCTAAGCACTATGGCAGTACAAATACACCATTGATTGCGAAAGCTCAGAGAAGGACTCCAGAAGCAGCAAGCTCAAAGTCAAAAGGTATATCAAGAAGGTCACTCCCTGCAGAGTGGCAGAGCAATATAGAAAAGGAGAAAAGATTTATCAGCTTAACAGCCTCCAGTCCCTGGAAAGGCTTAAATCAATGACTGGACACTTGTTTCATAGAATACAAATACCACACATCACCAGATGAGCCAACTTCAACCCTGCTGGACTAAGTGGGATGACTCCATTGAGGTCAAATGAGTTTAACAGCTTACTCTGGATTTACAGCTGGAACATCAAAGCACTATGCAAACCTAAGTAATTAATCATAAGCCAAATGCCAGCCCAAAAATTTTGCAGTAATTAAAGCCTTTTTCAACAACCCAAGCATCACGTTCTAGACAATCTTGAATAAGTATTTCAGATAAACAGTGAGGATTTTGACAGCAGAAGCCCCTCTTCTACCAGCATTGTTGGGTACTGTGGCTCCTGCAGCAGCTCAGGCTGCCAGCTAGGGACCATAACTGCAGTAGGCACTGTTCTATCAAGCTGATGGGCATGTCCTGATGCTTGCACACTATAGTGTATTTACAAAACGTGGGAGACAAGCTAGCCATCGAGGAAGGAAGAAGACAGGTGGGGAGGTAAAACTACAGAGAGCAGCTGGCATAAAGTGGAAATCACAATTTCCCTTGTAAGAATTGCTGATGACAAGCCACTAGAAGAGTTCTGCCACCAATATACCTATCTGCAACTGGTGTTCACAGAAACTCAGGCAGGTGGCATCTTTGTGTCACACTCTGAGCAGTGAGTGCTCTGTTCTTGACCAACAAGGCTCCTCAGAGTCCTGTGCTATGCCCACTGTTGCTTGCCCATCACCTGTGATCCACCAGAAAGCCATCCACCCTGGAGAAGGGGCTCCATTCACCCTCTGAAGTACAGACATCAAGCAAAGATGCTCAGAGATTGCCTCCTATATACAAGTTGTACCTTATGGAGATTCAGCCCCACACTTCTTAGTTCAGAGTGGCAAATCAGGAATGGCAGCACAGGCCATCCCTCCTAAAACCTCAGCTTCATTTTTACATACTCCTTCTCAAGAATCTTGTCTTCTCTAGATGAACTTCCTGTAATGGTTTCTTCACCACTCCCTTCCTCCCCATCATGTCTGTCATTTGCATACATCCAGGTCCTGCACTGTTTAGTAACGGCTGTGCCAGTAACAAACTGTGACAATTACCCTCATGTCATATGGCAAGTTTGAGGCTCTCGAAAAAAACCATTCCTCTAGTCACACTTTCCCATCCCTTCTTCATAAAAACAGGAAGGAATAACAATAACTCCTTCCCCCTTTCTGGAGGCACTATCACCCTCCCCAGAGACAGATGGGTGGCTCTACTATTTAAAGAACCAGTGAGGGTAGAAACAAATACAGCTAAGGATAGCTTGCCAGAACTGCCATTAAGAGCATTCAAGCTCTTCCTGTGACTCTTCCATGGCTTTTCCTTTGCTGTGCCTCAGTTTCTCACTGCACCTGTTGGCCCTAGATATTTAGATAGCAAACTCTTCTTTGTCATGCTGCAAATTCCATCCTGGGAGCTGAGAATCCCTGCAATGTCTCCCGATGCTCCCTGCCATGGACAGGATGATCTCAAAACAACTTGGCTGGATGAAGCCTGAGGCTACTTATGAAGGCCCAGGCTACTTATGAAGCCCCTTGAAGCGAGTTGAACCCAGAGCAAATATTTAATGGGGACAAGGCTCCTTACTCTCCAAGCAGCAGTTTGCTCACATGCAGTTGTTCTAAGGCCTTCTATCCCATGGTAACCTTGCTCAGGTAGCCATAGCTGTCATCATAACACTGACAAGGTAGCTGCAACTGAAATAGCATATTAATGCCCAAAATGCTAGGATGGGCAAGGCAAGACACAGAAGAGTGACCACTGGGTTTGCTGGTGAAGGGAGAGGTGAAGCACATCTTCAGATCTAGAAGCTGCCACTTAAACAAAGCTACAGTTCTGACACCAACCACATAAAGGAGACAAACAGTGGCGACCACAACATGTGGCAGCACTTCTCTCCACCTGTCTGCAATAGCAACATACTTGATGGTCATGCACTGTAAAAACACCAGCTGCTTTTGTGAACAGGATGCACTTTCTCAACACCCTGCAGCAGGCTGGTTTGGCTGCATCATACTCCCATCATGTTCAGAGATGAGCTTGCTGCAGAAAAGCTAGTGCTGGTACTTTGGCTTACTGCCACATCCTTTGGCTTACTGCCACATCCTTTGGCTTTGGACTGGTAGCACCAGAAATCAGCAAAGCAAATCTGTTTTCTCATGCTGCAGCAGGATAGTGTGCCCTGTCACCAAGAAGCAGGTGAGATAGATCATAAACGTTGGCTCATTCTTTGCTCTTTCTGGATGCAACTGAAGAAGATGATGCCATAGGACAGTCACAGGCCTTTCTGAAGTAACTGAGTACCCCACATCCTCTATATAAGGTACTTTTAAAATGGTCTGTAAGACAGCAAAGGTTTATTATTCTAACCGTAACAGCAGGGAACGGAGTAAGCAAAAATACACCCAAGGTCAGGCCTGCAGTTTGTCACCCAGTAGGGATCTGAATCTAGATTTGGTGAATCACAGTATGGGATGAAACCCCTGGCAAGTTTCCAGCCAATGCAGCACTAGACTTCCCAAAGAGAGCAAAGCAGAATGACAGCTTATTTGCCTCTGACCTCGCAAGAGCAGCTGGAGAAGAGAGTGCAAGTCACACGTGCACTCTAGAATTACTCAGGCCTCATTTGTGAGCCAGAGCTGCTGCAAACAGGTTCCCCCTCCCTTGCCATCTCTACCCACTCTGTCCTCACAGTGAAAGCCATGGGCATGTTGTGGATTTCTTTCCTTGGGCATGAGAGAAAGAAATCTAAAACAGTTTGCTCAAGAGATATCCCATGAAAACCAGCTGATTTTGCAAGAACTCTAGTACATCTGAACAAACCATATTCCCCAAAGGTGCAATCACAGGACCCAGCCCAGAAGGAAAACCATCCTGATATTCAGTTCAGCACAGCACACATCGGTTGGCATGATCATGCCTCTTACTACCAGCATGCTCCTTGGTCTGCTTCATTCCTTACCTAGTGGGTAACACAACCCCTATGTACTCTCTCTGGAGGGGTTCAAAAACCCCAAGAAACATAAGCAGGCAATTTAGCAAACCACTTGTACTTCTACCCTCAGAAGGCTGTTCTGCCAGACCCACTGTGGTAGTGACAGGCAAGACCAAGGGGTCCAGGGGCCGAGAGATCATAGAGGCCAGTATCCCACAAGACAGCACTTCCTGGTTGCAGGCACACTTACAAGAGACTGCCCCAGGCCAGAGGGAAAATCTTGGGAACAGCTCAGATGCAGACTCTGAACCTCAGGCATGTCAGCCTAAGCCCATTGGCACGGCCAAAGAGGTGACTGTGAGGCAAAAGAAAGCTCAGTACAGGTCTGAATCTGCAACTAGGGCACATTTTAGAACATCCTTGAGGCTACAGCAACTTCTGCTACCTGTCCCAGTTGCAACTGCTGAACGCAGTGCGTGCTTTGCCCATGATCCCAAGGCTGCAAGATGGTAACATGTAAATCATCTCCTACGTTCACTGGCGATAGGATGGACCATGCTCAGATTTGCAAGCAGCTGCAAGGCAAAATAAACACAGCAGAACTGTGACATGGCCTTCCACAGGAAGGAACATCTGAAACTTCTGACACTTAAAGCAGATCAGAACATCTATGGAGGAGGAAAGAGGCTGGAAAATGGATCAAGGCTCTCTTGGTATCTCATGATCTTCTTGACTGTAGGTATTTGTCCCTCTGGATGTAACCTGGAGTAGAAATAGTAGTTTGTAAAACTTAAATACAGCTTTTGAAAACTTGTCCAGACAAAATGTTAAAGCAAGTTTTGGCTTGGTCTTCATAGCTTGGGAAATGACTCCCCTGCAATAAGACAAACAGTTAACAGCTCTATTACTCTGATCACCATAGGCACAAGTATCACCTGCAGCATGTCTGAAGCACACTACCCTTCAGCACGATACCCTTCAGCACTCCTGGTGCCCCTCTACATCTCACAAAGCAGGGAGGAAAAGATGTGCAAGTGGTCTACAGAAACAACATGTTGGTGTTCTTTCCCTCAGAAATGAAGACTGTGAGGAAACATGGGAACTGACTACCACGTGGAAGCTGCTCTAAGAAGAAAGTCAGCTGTTTTCCACCTCAGGACAGAAATACTCAGCTTTAATGGCAGCAAGGAAGACCAGGCACAAAGGATAACTTTCTAGCAGAGAGAACAACAAAGCACCAGAACAGAATGCATGCAAAAGTCCTTATCAGCATTAGAAGCCTTTATATCAGGCTGGGCAAACATCTATCAGGAATGATGTAAGCCCAGATGATTCTTACTTGGACAGGGAAATTGGGCTAGATGACTGTCCAGCTCCCTTCTCTTTCTGATCTATGGCCCTGCATCAAGGAACCGAGCGCTGCCCGGTAATCCACACACATTCAGTCACCTGGGTCTCTAGCAGTCTCCTGTGACATCCCTAGTGGAGGCACCCTACGTCCATCAGCTCCTCACCTGGAAATGTCTCATCCCTACAGGACCACAGGCTCAGCTGAGAGAGCTATGAGGATAAACATATTTCTTTGACTTACTAAGGTCCCCGAGAAAGTCCCTTTTACCCAACATCTTGGGTGGAAGACTGAAAACACAGGTGGCACTTGCACCTTAAGGTGCTTACATGAAAATGACACCAGACAAGAATGGCATTCTATCTCTGTCCTCCAGCAAACTAGAGATTGTCCAAACCCATGGATTACTGCAGCCCAAGGGGCCTTCAGGCCTCCCATTAACAGCATGAGGTACAACACCACTCCTGTATCACAGGCCCTGAGGTGATTGCAGCTTCCCCTCATGAGCCCTGCACCAAAGCTGTTTTACAGGAATAGAGGTTAAAGCACCACTTTGCAGCTGCACCTATGTTGAAGCCCTCCCTTGACCCCAGTTCTCTCACAGGGACTGGCCATGCTCCCATGCAGTGGGAAGCCTGTGGCAGGACTGTTCTCCAGCACAACACACAGCTAAGCTGGGACCACAGCACCATCTGCAGGGCTCTGCCAAAGACCAAGCATTTGCCAACCCCTCTTCGGGGAAGGCCAGTGTTAACCTCGTAGATACTTCACACCTGGTAGCTCTCCAAAACACAGACACAAGCATACACGCAACCACACTTTTAAAGAGGGAAAACACAGTCTCTGAAAGCATCACTTCAGGAAACAAATCACTGGTTTGATACAGTTCCAAAGACCAGTAAATTTCCAGAAAATTAAATGTAGATCAGATACTGGATTACATAAAATACTGACTAAAGCATCAGCCTTCTGTGGCTTCAAGGAGCAGCTCTGCCTCTGCAGAGAGCTCACGTGTGGGCAGTTAGGGTCTGCCGGCAGACCTTAACTGCCCACACTCACGTGCACAGCATATTGCTGGCATCAGCCGAGCCTCCTGCTTACAGGCAACAAAAACAATACAACATGGTTCAGTGCTTTAGCAAGGGCACTGGGAGTGCCCGCTGTTCCTTAAAACCACCATCTCCAAAAAGCTTTGCAGTGCTGCTGTACCAAAATGAGCCTGGGCCAACATGCGTAAAGCACCGAAGAACACGTTGTACTACACCAGTACATTCCCTCAGATGTGAGCCTGACAAATAAATCCAGCCTCTTGGAAGGAAGAAGAGTTTTTCTCCATTCTTGTCTTTATGTGAAGGTCAGCAGTATCATGTGATTTTTCCAAGACATTTAACCACTATGCAACGCAAAACCACAGCAATGCAAGCATTTTTATTATTGCTTGAGCTATAAAGGTAGTTAACACTTGTCTTACTGGATTAGACCAACAGTCTGCCTCACAGAGTGTCCTGCTCAGAGCTCAGAGTAGTGATTGATTGAGGCTTCCGAGAAAAGACACTCGGCTTTCTGCAGCCCAGCCACCAGCGCTCTCAGATGGACATCCAACGCCAGCCTACCCTCTGAAGAATGCAATATGATGCTGTTTAATGTTCTCATAAGTCAGAGAACCATCCAGCTTTTAAAGCACCCTGCAGAAGCAAGCTGTGCACGTTGCTGTTTCATATATAAACACCGCTAACACCCAGATGGAATCTGTTAATTCACTTCTTTAATTTTTAAACAGTCTGGCAAACTGAACTTAAAAAAAAGACCCTAAACTACTATCTAAAAACAATCAAACCAAACAAAGTAACACCTCTATTACTGTGATTTGTATTCATGGCTTTAGCAGACAAAGCTGCCAGAAATCAGCTGTGCTGGAACTTTATTTCCAAACCTAGGATCCAGTGCACTTTAACTGAACTTTTTTAGTTCTCCCCTTCCCCAGATTTCCTCTACTGTGTTTAACCCAGGCAGGTGCTGCAGTCCAGAGAAGACTCACAGCTTCAAGCAATGAGTGTACAGGACATGGTAAACTCCTGGGATGTGCAGAGAGGTGGGGAAGATAAATGTGGTGCAAGTGCTATGATGGGGTGAAAGGCCAGTCTGTGAACAAAGCTGTGAAAGCCCAGAGGTGGGGAAAAGATCAGCTGGAGACCTGAGCACTGGTACATCAGAGCAAGCTCAAGTATCTGTGGAAATGCAGGGCTGGTGTTCAAGAATTACAGAGTGAATGAAAGAGTGGGGAGTGTGAGAGAGGTGGAGGGGAGAGGCTCCAGATGTATTACTGTTCATACAAAGGCCTCTGAATCTCCTGCAGATTCAAAACAGGCAGTTTGCTGGTGTATCTCCTACCTGATGTTCCTGGCCATGCATTCCTAGTTCAGCCTGGACAGAAAGCCTGAGAGCATCTCCTGGGTGCACACAGACCACAAAGGTCACTCTCTAAATACTTTCACCCTTACTGAGTGCTCACCTCCAGTGGCCCAGCCGCTGCTTCCGTTCAGACTGGGAGAGCAGTTCCTTCCAACTGCTGTTTTTTCCTTCCTTCCTTCCTTCCTTGGCTAGCTATGGTCAGGAAGGGGACTTGCAACAATGGAAACAGCAGCAACAACTAGCAGAATCTTGGATTTAATCCTGTCATTATTTATACTGCTGTGATATTGACTGTCCATTTCAGGGACTTCTCTCAGTGTTGTTTCAGGCAGCCCTACTCCAAGTCATCCTGCCCAGAGAAACAGCTATTCCCGCAGCTGCCAAGAGACCGGGTCCTACTCCAAACTCAGCTTCTTGTCAAATTTTGTGCAAGTCATTTCACCTCCCATTTTTCATCTTCTCCACCTGCAAAAGTAGAGTAGTGATTCTGGCCTTCTTTGTAAAGTCTTGCATTTAACTGCCTTACACAGAAGGTAGGCATTGCTATTGCTGTCGGAAACAATGCATGGGTGCCAGTTGTTTATTCAGGTCTGCTGGCATGTTTGAAAACATAATGGCACAGCAATTCTTGTAAGGACACTGATCTGAAGCACTATCTTTATTACAATGTTTTCACTGTTTCTGGCAGCATCCACCAAGTGTCAGGTGCTGTAGACTCAGACTGTGTAATATGAGCACTGATCCTTCAACCACATGTCACTCAGCAAGACTGGGGAAAAAAAGGCTGCTTTGCTGTTGGAGATCTACTCCAGAACATCAGGAATCTGGAACAGAACTGAATTTGAAACGTGCAGGTTAGTCGTGTCCCATTACACCCGCAAATCCATCTGCCAATATAAGCCAGAGTTTGGAGCTATCATCCAGATCATCCAGTCTCGTCAGATTCTATATAAACCTGACTGAGGGACCAGAAAAAAAAAAAAAGGTGAAACTCTTCCTAAGCCAAATGGGTGCTCTGACATGGTGAGAAATTTTATTTTTAATGAAACATCTGGAACTGTGAACTGTCCCGTACTGGGTCCTGAGACTAATGAGTCACTTTAGCAGAGCAAAGTAAAAAGGTGCATGCAGCTCCCCGAGGACAGTGAAATGCTTCTATAAGGTCTGCTGAACTTCTGCATCATTGGGTGAAGTCTGTCTCAGGAAACAAGGGGGTCTGCCACTGCACAGTGAGTTCAACATACTGGGGAATGAAGTCAAAATTCCTTTTGCCACACAGTTTTCAACAAGCTGTTCAGCAGGGCTCACCCACAAAAAGCATACTGCAATAAGAGTTCTGGTACAGTTGTCATCTGCTTTGTTTTTGGATGTGCAGAAACCTTGGCCTGTGGGAAAAAGAAAGACCAGAGCTTTAAGTCTTGCTAGGCAGAACAGGCCTCTACCTCCACCCTATAAAAGCAGCAATTTTCCAGTGGCAGTAATCTCACCAGAGCCAGTCACACCATCAGAAATGCATATCTGCATCAGAATTTCTGACTCAGAAACACTTGCCAAGCTCTCGTGATATGAGACTGTTGAGATACTTGCAGGGACCCCCTGTTCTTTTAAAGATTGGCTTCAGCTACAGACTTTTTCTGGCTGAGCTCATTCAATACATCAAGGTGCAGGAACAACACAGACCTATACCCGAAGCAAAAGTCTGAAGGTAAAAAAGACTTACTTGCCACAGAAGTCCTTGTGAATGGCACGGAGGACAAGCAGTAAGTTGGGGTGTGCCTGTAGCCAGTTCTCCACCATATCTGGGTGTCTGGGATCAACTTCCAGAAACACACTCCTGAAAGGACACATTTGGGAGTAGAAAGTAGGGAGATGCACACATCTAGGTTGCTAAACTAATAAAAATAAGGATCTTTTTTTTTCTGGATGACTCCTATGAGTGCAGGAAATGAGAAGGTCAGCAAACACACTGCAATCAAATAATCCTCAGATGACAGCTGTCCATTTAAGATGCAGGTCCCAACTGCCTCCTTCAGGGGGAGAAAGCATTGATCTTGGGGGGGAATTCTCATGGTACTCCTCTGTGTGAGCAGTTAAACCCTTGTATCAAGATTTTGAACACTATGCAGAGATACCACCAGCTCTGGCTTTCTGAAGCCCCCCAAAGATTTAAGGCCAGAACGAAGTTTTGCGATGCAAGTGCATTAACACTGAGCCCTGGACTAGCAGCATGAAGTTCTCTTTGTATAAGCAGGGTGACATAAGTCCCAGTAGCGTGAGTCATAAAGTTAGTACACACATTTTCCCACAGTAAATGCCTCCATAAATCAGTTATGAAAACACTACCAGCATTCAGACCTACACAGAGGGCTGTACAAAGGAGAGTGCAGCAAGGATAAGGAAACTAATCGGACAACCTCAGCACACTTGGGCCTGGAGACTGCAAGGCTATTTTCATCTCTGCTGCAGCCGGGCTTTATGACACTGGCCCATTCCTGAGTCTCCACTCCTGCCATGAGGCAGAACCACCCTAGCTTGCAGGCATGTGGAGACAATGGAACTGGTTACAGCCTGTGACAGTGCAGCAAGATGCAAGTTTAACAGGCAAAGAACAGAGGCCAAGCCCCAATTATACACTATTCTGAGAATTCCTAAAACGTCCCACACTGAATGCTCCCTACAGATTCACCAAACTAACTACAAGTTGGGTGTGGATCTCATTCCTGACCTTAAAAAACTTCCACTTTATAAAATGAGGAAAAAGGCAAGAAAAAAAAAATCTTAACAAGCAATGCCACGGGACCAATATCTCTTGCTGGGAAGTTCTGAGGAGCATCTTCTGCTCTTGTGGTCATACTATGCATGAAGAATGAATTCTTCTGCATGTAATATACCTCTCAATATTCATGCTCCTCTTCTCAAAACAGCCGATTTTCAATTACCTCTCTATGCCGTTAAAATGTCAGGAAATTTCAACAGGACATGTGAATGCCCTGGCACAACAGACTTTTGGGTATCAGCACATTGATCTTTAAGCACAAAATGGAGCCCACATGATAGAAGAGGAGCAATCAGTCTTAAGTATTAACCATGGAGAAATTTAACATTTAAGAAACTATCTCTGGCTGATCTTCTTTCTTCTGGGACATTCAGCATTGTGTTTTGGCACAATGAAAAAGCTTCCCCTAATTAAAAAGTGAAAAGGAAGTAGAGATCTATATCTATTCTCACAGAGCTCTATATTGCTTCTCCTTCAATCAGTTATTCTGCTTAGAAAGCTTGCCTTTTTTTTTTTATTTTATTTTTGTCTTTCTCTGCTGCATTCATGTTCTTTTTGTGGCTGCTTTGACCTTTAAAGATTCTTACTTCACTAATGACTATGAAACACCAACATTGGTCAAGGAAGGCTCGTATCCCTCTATTAATCAATGTCAAGCTAATTTTGCTTATGCCCGTGACATTTTTTAAACTGCTATTATTAGATGGGGCAGATGGGAAACACTTTTGAAAGTATCTTCCCTCTGTACCTTCCTGTATGAAAAGCAAACAGAAGTTATATAAGTAAATGGACAAGACAGAAATTCAAACACAAAACAATGCTTACCCAAAATCCTTCAGAAGAGAAGGAGCCAGAGTGAGAATTGTTTTGATGACTCTCATCCCATCATCACCCCCATCCAGTGCATCAAGGTCCTCATAGCTGGTGTGTGGGAATAAGACAACATTAACAGCCATGCCCCTGAGGATGCATTACCCCACACTCCATGGAGGAAGGTGCCCCTAACACACCTCAACTCCAGTGCTCCTAGAGCAGGTGACAGAACTCAGAGCTGTTCTGGAAAATACAGTGAGTAAGGAGGCAGCTACCAGTAGGCTGAGAAACTCCATGTTGAGCACAAGCAGAAAACATCCCCTGAACTCTTCCTGAAAATGACCAGCCAGCTGCAGCCAGGGTCCCACAGCTCCAAGACATGGATCTGTTCTCTCTGTACTAGCTGGGGAGGGTTGTACGGCAAGGGATCACTTGCTTTATTTCAACTGTGCAAACAACCAGGCAGGATTGCCTTCTAACCTAGCAGAGCAAACGGGGATGTAGAAAGCTCAGCTTTCAGAATCTGCTCTAGTGCACATCTTCTATGGAGGTGGGTGCAGGACTTTCTCCTGACACCCCTGACAATCAATTCTAAGAACCCAGCATACACAACATAGTCCCACATTTGAAAAAAGCTTATTCATGCTTGTGTGTGTTTGTGTGCTTAAGAAAAGTATTGGGATGAGAATGGGTAGCAGCATTTCCACACATTTTTTTTTCCATTACAAAAAGCTGCTCAGATTCCTTGTACTTTCTTTCATAAATTCACACCAATTATATATATTAAAAAAAAAGTCTAACAGGAAAAATGTTCTGAAAGAGTTTTACTTGTTAATTTCTAAGTGTATGCTTTTTCCAGTTTCATAAATATTTAAAATACTTTGATACTGTTTGATCTTGTAAGCAGGATCAAAGTAACACTGTATGATTATATACCATATAAAGACACCCACATTATGCACATGAATACCACATTTGCATATTTTGTGTGCAATTGTGCACAGTATAAAGAAGCAGACTGAAAACCTTGCTTCAAGGAACAGGAAAAGAAAAATCTATTTGTTTGATTACCGGAGGATTTCTGCATCCAAGGAAGCCATATCTTCGTGGAAGATATATGGGGGGTTACTGACTATGAAGTCTATGGGGCCCCAGAGCAGCAGCTGCTTGGCAGAACCTAGAAGAGACAAAGAATCGCAACTGTCTCTCAACGACAGCGATCTTCCCTATAAGCTCAATGTCAAAATCCTAACCAAGAAAATGTCTCTGTCCAGGCACATGCCCATGTGTGTGTTTGGCTCTGCTTTCCTCTAATAAAATGTTATCCTATTTCTTTTTGGCATAGCCTGGCCTGATGAGTCTTCCACCTCAAATACAAAACTGATACAAACCCATGCACAGGCAAAGTATCATTTTCTTCTTATCAACAGCCCTGCTTAGCAGAATGTGTTACAATGCACGGGACCTCGATGCTCTGGAGCTCTGTGCCCATCCAGATCTAAAGCAACAACCAGAACTTGAGAGAACCCACAATGACCTAAGCAGGAGCTTGAACTATCTGTCAGGGTGCACATCCTCTTATCAGAGCTGCAGAAGGACCTCTAATGAGCAGAGGAACCAGGCTCTCTCAGCACTATCAACCACCCAACAGTTTGCTCTTCTGCAGACCAAGTTTAGCTTGCTATGCTTGCGCTGCTGTCTGGACTGACCCGTACCAGCCCTGAATCAGGCATCATGTAGCTGTGTGAGTGTGACAGTGCCCCAGGCCAGCATCTCAGCACAATGCTGACCCGTGCAAGTGCAATGCCAGCACAGTTACATGGCCTTTGGACTGGAGCTGTTGGGAATATGGGCAGCACAGACTCAGACTGGCAGACAGAAGACTGTGCAGACATACTCCCAGAGGTAGTACAGTGTCAAACCCAACAGTGCCAGAAAGATGCATTAATGAATCCACAACGCTGGAGCTCCTGACTAAGAAAGAGCTGAGCCTGTTATCTACCTGACTGCCTCACCAAATGGTAGTTTTAAGTGGTTTCAGTCAGGTCCAGGCAAGACAACAGGTCCCAGGTTCAGATCACCTGATTTCAGGTGAATAAGGCTGGGCATTTGATCTAAGCTAAATATCTGGGCTCCCTCTAACATCAATGGAGAGACAGGCACATATATGTTTATCTAAAGCATCCATGTCAGCATGGAATGAATTACTCTGTAATTCACACCTCCCAGTAACACTAGAGAGCACCTGGACTACCAGCTCAGACACAACCTTTAGACACCTAAACCCAAGAACAATTCTCCTTCTGATGTAGTCAGGGACTTCTCTCAGCTGATTATCTGTCCTGGAAATCTTTGAAGGGAAAAGCTTCACTGGCTGACTTTTTATTGACCTTTTTCTCTATTAACTTCAACAGCCTCCTGAAACCCGCATCCCAAAGGAGTCCTTTGTCTGTCTCTGACTCCTGCCTCCCCAACAAAGCAAAAAGGGAGAAAGACAAAGGGGATTATAACAGTGAAAAGAGTTACTGTATGAAACATCATGGTGGAGGATGTGGATCCTCTCCTGGAGCTGCAATCTGTAAAATTCCAGATGCAAGAACAGAAAGAAAAAAGATTAGAAGGCATATCTGTGTGGATTCATGAACAGAACATTCTATAAATGGATCATTAAATATCACATCTCTTATCTGATACATGTATACCCTACCCCACTGACTGCAGCTGGTTCTTCTCAAGCCACAAGGAAATTTTAGGATCTGTTCTTTGCCCAATGAAAAAAATTCAAAGCAAAGAGCATGCTCTGCACCCATGGTGATTCCAGGATGCAGCTCCTGCGCACCCAAAACCTGTATGTATCGCGCCTTGCCATACATACAGCAGTATTGCCTCACACTACTGCATATTAACTACCACTCCAAGGTAGTTAATATGCAGTACCTGGTACTTGCCTGGTACCTCCCCAGGCAAGCTCACCCACCATCCCTGAAAAAAAAAACCCCACAACAAAACAATAACCCCCCCAGCAAAATCACCTGTTTCAAATACATAAACCTGCTCTTGTAAGTGAAGACAACATGTTTGCCACATTCTCCTTCCAGCTTCCTTGATAATCTAGATCTTAACATTGTTCTAGCATCTATTTTCAAGGCATCTTTGGATCTCGTCTCACATGGTAGTGTTAAGGTGATGAGATGTTACTGCACACTGCTGGGAGGCCAGCACACTCAGTTGCAGAACCCCGGCGCCAGACACAGAGCTAGGAAAAGGGACTCCTCCGGGGACAGCTCATGCAGACTGTATGGTATAATGTATTTTAAATATACAGTAGGATCTCCCAGATACTAGTCTTGATCTTTCTTGCCCCTGGCATCTCTGTGCACATTAACTGGGAAGCATGTAATGGTCATGGCTTCAGGCACAGGATGTCGATTCAGCAGCTCTGAACATCCAGCCATCACTGGCATATAAACAGCATGGGGCCCAGCAGCACCATTCTCACCAAACCAAAGACTGCGAGGAGGATGCTGTGGAATACCACACTTGCACATAAAAGTGCTACATGAGTGTGCAAGCTTATCTCTAGAGGAGCAATGACAGAAACAAGAATGGCAATAACAAGAGAGAGAACCAAAGAGAGCAAGGTTCAGGCTATACTTGTCCTTAACCTCCTAAGTGACATATACATTCTTACTACCTGCTGCCTTGAGTTTCCCAAGTTCAAAGAAAGGAGTAAGAGCAATTACCATGAAACACTTTGAAAACCATTGAAAGACAGACAACTGGTAAGTACTGTTGTTTCATTTAAGCTGCCACTTTTGCAAAACACAAGTCAAAAAAAATACTCTGGTAAACATAAGCATTTTTTTTCCTGAATTCTTACAGACTTTAGGACCTCAACTAAGTAAGTACTCTCTTGTTTCCAGTGATGATAAACATGAATGACATGGCCAAATATTGAGGACTTTTAGTCTCTCAAACAAAAATTTACAAAAAGTAAGTCATATGCAGGCTTGTACCTATGTGCATTCTCCCTGGTGAGATCCACAGCAGCCTCCTCTTTATCCACAGCTATCACCCGGCTCTGGGACAGAAAAAACACAAAACATCAAACAAGTATTACAACATCAAGGTTCCTGAGCAGACGCACTCTGCCAAAAAGAACATACAAGACAAAAACTGCCAATTGACTGTTCACTCAGCTCCCAAAAGGAACAGCTCATGAAGAATGCATCTCAGGGCATGGGTGGGATCACAAGACACTTCCAGCAATGCCGCTAATGTGACAGAAGGCACTCTGCAACGCTGCCAGTGGCCCACTAAAATAGACAGGCTCTGACCAAACTGACTCAGATGACAACAATGGAGTCACACTGACTCACACCACCTGATACGTTCATAGCTCCTGGTCGTGTGAGACTCAACACACTGGCTAGTCTGGAGCAGATGCAGACTGAAGGAAGATGATGTCATAAACTTCTCCTCTCCAGTGCAGACAGAATCCCTCCAGCACTAACACAACCACGTGGACAGAGGTTCTGGCATTCTCCATCTGTTATGCAGATACCTTTTGCCTAGTTACTCTACAGTCCTTACACCGCATACACAGCATGTATTGACTGCACGTACTTGACTGTGTGTCAAGTACTTGAGAGTCCTTCAGCACAACATTAAGAGGTAGAACTACACAGAAATTTGTTTGACGTTCCATTCCACCTTGGGAAAAGTGCAGGCAAAGGCCTCACTTGGCTTTGCTTAATGTTTTTTAAACAGAGATTTTGCTAAGTATTTACATAGAGAAAGCATGTTTAAATAAACCACTTTGCATTTGGAGATGATGGTGTGTTTGGCTATCATTCCTGGAGGGATTAATTTCACCACCTGAGACTAGGACCCACACACATGACACTGACCCTTAACGTGAAGGACACAGCTGAGTCCCTAAGTGAAAAGTTGCTGTTGTCTTCTTGGTACCCTGATGCCAAATTCTGCCTCAAACACCAAAGAGATCACAGGGTATGTAAACTCCACTTAGCTGTCGGCGTGGCTACCACTAACTCTAATCAGTCAAGGCTCCTTATTTCTCTGGGCACAGTAGTTTGTATCAGCCAGCTGGGAAAGGACTGTTACCGGGGACAGACCGACACAGCTCTTTAACTTAACAGGCAAGGAAAAGAACATGAAGTACAGCTCAGGAAATCAAAGTAATTACACTTTTAAGTCATGAAGCTCAAGTATTAAGGTCACTGGGAGGAGGAACATGAGCATCAACCACTAATTCTTACACACCAAGTCTTACATTTCTGCAAGAGGAGCGGCTGGCCACACCAATTCTTATTCAGAAGGAACTGCTTGGTCTGCAGTTCTGAGGGAAGGGGAATATTCTTCCCTTATCCACATGCAATGAGACCTTGGATTAATTTCTCTTTCTGTTTATGAACAGAATCTCAGTAAGCATGTTACATGCCACAATAATCAGGGACAAGAGGGCTTTAGTCACCCAGATCTCAGTCCCCTTCCTGCTCTTCACTCCATTCAAAAGGTGTGCAATGTTATTAGGGAACAAAGGACTTGAAAAACGTGCTTTGACAGTTGTGGCAGTATGAGATATGCTTGTCATATGGATCCCAAGTATTGACACTTCTGTGGTAATCTCTTCCCTGTATTTATTTCATCTTCAGTCTCCTAGACACAAGATCTTTTGATTCAAAGCAAGGTGATTTTTAGAGATGACTACCCCATAAATTTGACTATAAGTGCATGATCATGCCTCAGTCCCTCCTGTCCACAACCCCAGATATTAGCTTAAACCAACACCCACCAGAGCTTTGAGATAAGGTGATTAATAATGATCTGTGACAGCTGAAGAATGAGCATATTTGCTTCCCTTGTTCTGACTATGTCTCTGCTACTTTTGTGGACAGCTGGGAAGAGCAATTCCTAAATATGCCTCTTCTACCTAGCATGAACTTCTAGAGCCTGACTGTCAGAGACTTTACCTGCTGAAGTCCCGTCAAAGCAAAGAAGCTTGTCTGTGAAGCCTTAATGAAGACTAGGAGAGTGGGATTGTCCTGTATCATAGGCATCTATTGTACCACAAGCACTGAAAAAAGCTCACCTGTGGCAGTTTGCACAACAGACTCAGGGCAACTGCCCCAGAGCCACAGCCAATCTCCAGGATCACAGGATGAAGGACAGGAACTGAGAAGCAGAGGCCTGAATTCTTCTCACATTTCCGAGATTCTTCCTCCACAACTAAAGAGACGAGATCCTAACAAAAACAAAACAAAATTTCTAAGCGAGCTGTTTTGACTCACACCTTTGTGGTCCATGTTTAATTTTCTTGACTCTGTAGCCCAATGAAATGTATTTTTGTTGCTTATTTTTAAAACACACATGGCAACAATGGAACTGACGTGCCAGAAATCACTTCAGCTCCATCTTCCCAAAGGGTGCTTTGATCAGCAACCAAATCCTCAGGATACAATGTCCCACAGATCCCCTGAAACCTTCTAGCACTGTTGGCAAAACCAATAACCAAACAGCTAGAGCACATTATCTTCTGCAACACCATTCTCTTTACTTCAAAATTGCAGCTTTCACATTTTGTAAGCTTGAAAATTTTACATTTCTACACCATCTCAGTATGGTATGTAATCTGGAGACAGAGGTGTATCTCCTAACAGCATCTAAACTAATAACCCAACCTGTGGATGAAAAGCAAAGGCAATGAATTACTAAATGAACCAAATGAGCATCCCTCTGCATGGATTTCAGATTGTGGACTACCACATTTTCTTGGTATAAAGGCACACGGAAAAGATTTTCATCCATGGAAAAGATTTTCATCTATGCTTCTGGATCACTATGCACCTCTGCCATTGCTGCCTCCTCCCTCCCATCAATCTCCTCTTTTTAAAATCACTTCACAATTGCATATAAAATTCAACACAGCAGGAGAGGTCTCAAAGATCTACAGTTCTAAGGTGTGTGAAAATGAGTGACTAGGCACAACGGAAAGCACATGTGCCTCCCTGGGAGAGCAGCATGACTTCCCTTGCTATTCACCAGAGAAAACTAAGACAGAAAGCTTATAAACACCTTGAGTGCATCAGCAGCTTCATCAGGTGCTTCTCAACTCCCTGCAATCCTTGTGCTTTCATGGCACAACTACAGAGAAACCAAGCCTTCCAGCCCTAGGTGCTTCCACCATACCTAGGTTATTTACTTGAGAGGTCTGCTCTTGGATCTCTCCTGTAAACCCAGAAAGCTTAACAAAGTTCAGAGAATAACTGGCTTGATTGGGCAAACAGTTAAAAATTAGACATTACCAGGAAAATCACCTGCCTTCTCTTTTAATGAGGAATCTTGCACATTCTTGGCAGAAACAGGAATATTTAAAAGCAACACGTCCTGGCAGGCAGGTCAGCTTCTCTTTAGTAAAGCAGGGGCCTTTTTCAGGAGTCTAAACTGGGCAGGCTTGTACATAAGGGATAAGCCCTTGGATATATCAAGCCTACCTGGAATGCAGTGTAATAGATGCCTTGTGCTGTAGTTTTTAGGAAGGTATTTGTTGCTGTTGGTCATCCTCCATGCTAGGCCAATTTACATCTGAAAGGAGTAGGCAGGGAAGGTGCAAACAGGTATAAAAATGAAGCATTAGAGTAGATGAGCTCCAATGAAACATCCCCAGCAGCAGAGCACCTGAGACACAGACAGTATTTTCTGAGGTTTTCCACAAGAAGTGAAACTGTTTTTAAACATATTAAAGTGCTGTGTCCCTCCACGCAAGCACAATGCTCAGAGAACAGAAGTGAAGCTCATGCTACTTCACAGTCTGCAATGGAGAAACAGGCATATGTCAATACCATCCAGGCCTTCCAAAGCCAGGCACCTTTGAACTGCCTCATTTTAATAGAGCCTTTTGCCTGTTAATGCCTCCTGCTGAAAGAGTCTGGAAGCATAAGTAAAAAGGATATTTTTTGTTTATTTGAGTGTGCAAACACTCCACCTTTCTTACAGTAACAGTATTTCTTCTTCAGATCACCTTTTCTAAGCCTTTGGCATTTTCAGCTCAGCTGTGTTAGGCTTTGCTGCTTTTCCAGTAGCCTGGCTGTGCCAACAATCACCTTTTGGAAGCCATTGGCTCCTCAGCTGTCTTTAAGCTCCTTTTCACAGCCACAGCCTTTCGGGGCCTTCAGGGGCTTTTTAGCAACAAGACACTTACAACTGTTTTCATTGTTTTCTCTGAAATCTTCTCCAGTTGTTGAGGTTGAGCTGGAAAGAGCCAGAGATACCAGTGCCTTTGCTCACCAGATACTCAATGGCATCAGCCTTCATGCTTCACCAGACTGTGCCCTTTGCCTTTCACAGTTTTCAGTGCTCTCCAGTGATGAGCTCTTTCATGCTCCTACCCAAAAGCCAAGAGGGAATGAGAAGCAGCCCACAGGATGGAGGGCACTATTCTGAGAGGCCTCTCTCAGAGGTGTGTCTCCACTGCAAAGTGAAGCTTGGTGACAGATACCTAAGCTAGCTTCAGCCAGGTATGAGGAGTGCCTCTCTGCAGTGCCCTATGCTGGTTACCATGTCATTATTGGCACTGCACTCATAAGGGAGTTTTGCTGACAGCCTCCAATATCACCAAGTCCTTGTTCCTGGGATTCCTTTCCTGGACAATTATGGAGGAAAACATTCTCACAGGCTCCCAACAGGACTGTGGGAAGCCATTAGAGGACTACCAGAACTCAGATAACAACAGGGAAAAATAGGCACCTTATCTATCTACTTTTGTGTGAAAATGGCTTTTGCCTTTCAGCTAAGAGCTCCAGGCAAATCAGTTTGAAAACACTTCTGCAATGATGAAGCCAGAGACTGTAACTGCAGATGGTTTGAGGAAGCAGGTGGTGATGACTCCAAGACTACAGAAGAAGAGCCACCTAAAAAATTCTGCTTGGCCATTAAATCACTCTTTTAAATACCAGTCATTTCTGGTCACTTACAAATATTTCTAGGAAATCTCTACTGTAACTCAGAAGACCCATCTGTCTCCAGGGCTAATCACGGAGTAGCAGAAGTTACTGATTACAAATGTCCAAATGTAATTTCCATACAGTAGAACTACTGTCACTATTTATTAACTTCCTTAAGGTTTATCATTAGTAATTTCAAGCTTGGAGTTTTTAATGGCTCTACTTTACACATTCCACAGTGAAAGTATTTTTAGAGTGCTTGCCAAAGCTCCTATTTACGTATGACTGATTTCAGATTTTACCACATGTATATTAAAAAAGGGATGTTGGTATTACTTAGGCTTTGTATGCTACATCCTGACTCCCTTGCTTTATTGTCTTGGTTGTTTCATATACTTCTTGCTGAAGTAAAGGCTAGTTCTCTCATAATACACGCTTATCTTAACAGTTCAAACTTAAAAGATATTAAAAATAATGTGACAACCTAAAGAAACTACATCCTTTTCCAGACATTAGTATCTCCCTACAGTCAAGAAGTTCAATAATTATGAAATTAAGTTCACCTATGAAATAAATTTGATTGGCAAGCAAAACAGAAGGTGTATTCTAACAGGCAAATTAGGAAAAAAACCCCATTACTAGAACAGATTATTCAATGTTTAGTTAAATTTGCAATTATGTATGTATTAAAAGCAAGCAGTAAAGACAGAATGCACTAGAATAAGACGTTTTGTCATTCTGCATTAACTGGCTGTGATACCATGGTCCTTTTCTTAACGTACAGCTTTCATGTGAAAACCACATTTCCCCAACATTTGCAAAAGTATCAAGAAAACCACAATACAGAGGGTGTCCAGTTAACTCACTGCCATTGCCATTAGATTTCAGAACGCATGAATGATTAAGTTATCCAAAATTGTTTTGAAACAGTATTCTTCATATTCTTCTTAGTATTTTTCATCTTTTAGCAAGATCCAGCCAAAATCTGTGCTTTTTCAAGCATGCCATCATCTCCAAGATGCCACTGTTGTAAATTGATAAATTACAACACTTTGTGGAACACAGCAGAATGCTTTTCAAATCTCATCCTGGGAGATGAAGCATTTCTGGCCATGCATTACAGTGTTCATACAAAGACTATACAAAATGCTGCAAGACAAACATTCCCTACCTCTGAGCAAGAATCTGCCTAGAGCTGCAGCTAGGGAAGAGTACAAAGACGCAGAAGGTGCTAAAAAGAGCCAGTCCCAGACACAGAGAAACTGGGACAACAGCAGATAGCCAAAGCCTGTGCTCTTTATTGTGTAGGATATGCCACATCTTCTCAGCCTGAACAGATTCAGAACACAAAAATCTGCTAATATAATGCCATCATTGCTAAAATCCATCTTAACCATCTGTTTCATCACCAGCTCTACAGGTTGAGAGATGAAATTGTAAAAATTCCACTGGGAAATAAGAGAAAACACTTTGTCAGCCTAGGTAATGAACCTTTGGAATATGTGAGGTAAATTCTCCACAGCCTGGCACTCTCAACTGAAGTGGCAGGTTGTTCAAAGGGGCTTACTTTCACTCACACCATTTACAAGATTCAATACAACAGAGAGAGAAATGTCCTTTGCTACAGATAAATGCTATTTTGGATAAAACAATGAGTTGACAATCAGTGCATCTTTATAGTCTCTATAAACAGGAAAATGAGTTGGCTTCCTCAGGTGTGTTGTCCCTGCAACATGCTGAGCACTTCTGTGTCTGTAACGCATTCATTTATACTCACAATTCCCATTTTCCAGAAGAGAACTGTAAAGCAGTGACCATCCCAAGCTCATGAAGAAGGACTATGTCAGAACACAGCATTGAACCCAACGGTCCAGAAGCCTCAGCCACACCTTTCCAAAGACACCGCTTTAGATTGCAGAAATGAGTTCCCCAAACTCCAGTTAGGATCAGGCAAGTTTGCATTTGTGTGAGGGCAACTGACCCCCTGCAGAAAAGCAGACTCCTATATCACCTAAACAAACAGTGCTTGGCTGTTGTGAATCATCTTCTTGTTTTTATAAAACAAATAAGTTCATAGCATTATAGAAATGTCTGGGTTGGAAGGGACCTCTAGAGGTCATCTAGTCCACCCCCCCTGCTGAGAGCAGGGACATCCTCA
>JAAGNO010015998.1:66587-80062 GCA_033439905.1 Ceryle rudis
TCTCTCGACCTACTAACCACACCCCTTCTAATACACCCCAGGATGCCATTGGCCTTCTTGGCCCCAAGGGCACATTGTTGGCTCATGGTCATCCTGCTGTCCACAAGGACCCCCAGGTCCTCTTCCCCTGTGATACACTCTGATTGATACAGGTCAATCCCCAGAATAACTCCAGAAGGAGTCACTGAAAGTTCCTGAAAGAAAAGGTGACTTTAGGCAGAAGCGATAACAGAAAAACAGGTAAAGGCACATCAAATACCGAGGAAAGGGTTTGGCTTCTCTGTCACAACAGAAGATGCTCCTGATGTGTCAGGGCACATGCTAAGCATTGTTTCATCTGTTGGAGGAAAGGCTGTGGCAGCACCCAAAAATTACTTCACCAAAAGGCAAACATTTTCAACCCATATGTGCCCAAGAGAAGTTACCATAGTTGTCACATCTAAACTTAGCCATGCCTGAAAGAGGTACAAGAAGACTGGATCAAAGTTGCTGTAAAATGGCCATACCTCAGCTCTCCAGCACAAGCCTCTACCTCGGCACATCTCTCCAGAAGCAAAGCATTTCCTTTCTTTTCAGATACTGGTATTGACCACTGCCAGGTACAGCATCTGAGCAGATGCACTGGTACAGCTCACTGATCCCTAGTTCCGAAATTCCAGTTACTGGGATGTCTGAAAGAAGCTGGGGGCTAGGCAATGGTCATTTTTTCCCCCCGTTCATGTGACAATCTCCTTGAGAACCATCCCTCCTGTTACAATCATTCTATAGTTTTTTTACTCCAACTGTAGTCTTAAATCCTGCTCTAACTGCTGCTGAATTAAGCTACTCAGCTGAAAACTCACAAACACCCTCTTTCAATTAGAGAAGGGAGATTAAAAACAGGTTGTTTTTTTTTTTAAGAGTTCTTTTAGGGTCAAAAAACCAAAGGCATCAACAACCCGGAGATTTGTCTATATAAAAGTCTATATAAATTAACCTGGGGAACAGGTTTGTGCATGACTTAAAAGAACAGCTGTTGCTCTCCCTGACTTCAGCATAGATTTTAGCTTTAAATTTGCATTTTTGAGTTTGCCCTGGAAATCATCAACTTTGAAGTAATCCTGTGCAGTAGCACAGCCCTTTTTTCTTGGCTAGGAAGCCAAGAGAAACTACTGCCATAGTACATCTCTGCCAGTTAGCCAGGAACAACCCTGTTTCTTCCTCCAATTCCTTTCAAACAAGGAGAAATCTGTCCTGGGAAAACATTCTGTCCTGATTCTAAAGTGGCCAGCAATAGACTCCTGCTAAACTGTTTCAGTAATTAATTATATTTGCTGTTAAAGATGTGCTCCTTTTCTTCTGGCCTTCATTTATAGTGCTTGTTATATACTTGTCTATGAAACCAAAGAGACTTCTGTTATCAAATTTCTGCTCCCTGTGCCAGGTAATTAACCCCTAAACTTGTCTTTGATGAGCTAAACAGTCTTTCATATCAGGGCAGATTTTTCCAGCTATTAATACATCTACTCATTCTTCTGCAAACCTAGTTTTCCATTTCTTTCTCAACTGGCCAGTAACATAACTGGGCATAATATTTCTGCAACTACTCCACTACTGCCATACACAGATTATTTAATCCTGCTACTTGTACTCAGCAATACCCTGTTAACACACGCAAGGATCACATGAGCCTGCCGAGCAGCCCACTGAATATGGGTCCTCATGGTCAGCCAATATCTGTAAGAGCCCACAGTCTTTCTCCAAGCTCTTCTGGCAGCAGAAGCCCCCCTCAGCCACAAGCACAGGCTACATTATTTGTGCCTGCATACACAATCCTATTAAACACTTCAGCAGAGCTCAACGGGAAATTCCAACTGCTCTGCAGCAACAACAGACTCTCTTCATAATTCCCATTCCTCAGCCTCTGTGCCACAACCCACTTCAGAAAACATTGTTTTCCTACAACATACTGATATAATAGTGCCTATCATATGGACAAAATCTGATCTACATGATGCCACAATAGCAACCCTCCAATGTTAGCACTTTTGTTCACAGCAACATTTGGACAGATAATGGTTAATTTCTGATCTATTAAATAATGGCCTATTGCATTTAAGTCAAATCTACCTTATAGGAGCGTGTGTGTATGTATATATATATATATATATCAAGAAAGAACTTTAAGCTATGTACAAAATAGGACACCATTATCATTTTCACTTTCCAAATTGGAAAGCCAATGATACAGAAAGGAGAAGCTGCCTTCCTTGGAGGAGGCAACTGATCTGATGCAAAACCATGAAAAAAAGCCAATTTCCTGACTCCTGATCAGTAGTTGTACTCACTAGACAGTGTGACCTTTTCACCTTTCTGAAAAGTAACCATCTGTGGCAATGAAATTAGGGAAATGAAAGGTCATTCTGCATCAAAAGCTTTCTTTTAGCACTGATTAAAATGAAAAATGTGTACATTGCTTTGACATACAGCACTGGAGAAAGGCCCCACCTTGCATTCTGTATATTTGCATATATGTGCCAGGAAGCAAAAAAATCCTCCCTTCTTTGTGTGCTTGACCTTCTGGAAAGGTTAATGATTATGTTTAACTAGAAGTAAGATTAAAATTCATGAGCAGTTTCTCTGAGCAAATCTTTGCCTAAAGTGCTTTCTCAGAACAGCCCAGCACAACAATTGCCATTTAGCTGACAGATGCAAGGAAACAGCAATGGTTTTGGTGTGTTGAGCATGTATCATGGGAAAAAGAACTGATTAGACAGCGACAGGACTACAACTTACAAATTCTTAAAGAGCACGAATGGTTTACGCATAACACAGTAAGAAGCAAGGGCTCTCCTGTTAAAGGAGCAAACAGCATCAGAAGCAAAGAAAACACTTTTCTCACAATACAAAATTAGAAAGAGTTGCTGTCAGATGATGACATGGACGCTAGACACAGACAGACTTGAAAGAGGATTAAACAAATTAATGGAGGACAGATCCATTAGTGATTATGAAGCAGGATGGCCACAAATCCAGCTTTGTCTAAGAACAATCCTTAAGTCCTGACTGTCAAAAACAGCAGGGATCCTTCTATACCTGTATTTTTCTATACCTTGTAATTTTGCCCCCACCATCTGCTACAAGCCCTGATCTAGAACCAGATGGACCAATTGTCTGACCCATTAAGCCTTTTTTCTTGATGGAACAAGAGACTGCAGCCATGGTCTGTTTTGAATGACTACAAAAATGTGTTCAGTATAGCACAGACTTTAAATTTATTTCCCTAATATGTCTCCCAAACTAAAGACGAATCCTCACCCTACAGTGTCCGCCCCTCACAGAACAATGGACTGTTCTCATGACACAGCCACCACAACACAGCCAAGACAGAAAAAAATTATGTAGGGTCTGAGCTCACACTGAGGTCAAAACAGGTCAAGGGGGTGTCACTAGGGGACTTCTGGATGGCCTGTGGCTCAGAGGGCTGGTGGGACTGTGACAGTCATAGAACCATAGAATTGTAGGGGTTGGAAGGGACCTCTGGAGATCGAGTCCAATCCCCCTGCCAGTGCAGGAACACCTAGGGCATGCCACACAGGAACAGATACAGAAGGGTCTTGAAAATCTCTAGAGAAGAACACTCTACTACCTCTCTGGTCAGTCCTCCCAAGAACTGAAACACTCCTCCTAGCAGCTTTCCTACAGCAAAAATGAAAACTCAATGTCTGAGAACCTAACTCTACCCACACAGTAGTTGCAAGGGATAAAATGAGAACATTTTTGTTTCCACTGGACAAATAAGCCTTCATTTCCTTTAAAACTCATCATCTGAGCGAGGAGGGGATCAGAACCAGAAATCCTATCGTAATGGATAGGAGATCGAGCCATCAGGAACTCTGACAGCCTAAGCCTGGAGTGCCCTCTAGGGGTAAAAGACCGGCGAGCCCCGTACTCCAAACTACTTTCTTCAGAGAAGTCATGAACCAAACTGAACCTTTCCTGAATAAATTTATGGTGAGGCTTCATTTAGTCTTTCTTTGCCTGGACAAAGAAAGGAATTGGGTATCCATGGCTTGCTGAGTTCTCTTTGTCCTGTTTTGCCTCTGATCCACAAGGCTTATCCCCAAGTTTCAGACAGGAAAAGGACTTTCTTCTCTATTAATACAGTGGCTGAGCGATATTGAAACAGGAGTTCCTTGACATGACAATAATAATTGCATAAGAAATATAATTCATGAGACTGAGCACACCTCTAAACTTTGGACCAAACTCCCCCCCAGTGCAGAAGCCTGGCTGGGGTGAACCCCCAAGGCAAGCAGGCAGGATGCTGGGTTCCACAAGCCCTTACCAAGCCAGTCAGCACTTGTAGCAGTGAGTCCAAAGCTTTGCTCACAGAAGGTAACTGGAGGAAGGTGAGACAGAGATGCTTAACTAAACTCTCCTCCAACACAGTATGTCTGTGCTCACAGAAGTATCTATCAGCCCTGCACACCAAGAATTATGACTGAATGTAATCAGCTTTGCTATCCCATTCTCGGAGCTTAAACAGGACCTGCTAGTTGCCTAATTTTGCCTGCCTGTCTCCTACCCACCCAAATTCCCACAGAAAAAAAACAAAGCCACATGTGCTGAAAAAATATTCCCTCCAGGAACAAATGGGACAGTGCTCAGCTACCAGAGAGGACTAAATAGACTACAAAGGGGCAAATTTAACTCAGGGCAAAATTAAGCAGACAACCGAACCCCTCTCTTTCCATGTGTCTCTCTGGCCCCAGGCCTGAAACAACGCTGGTGGTTTGTGTCATACTGTGTTTGCCTTCATGTCATTACCAGTGCGTCTGGGAGCAAGAGTCATAACTCTTCTGTTGTAACCAGAGAATAAAATGCGCATAATAAAGATGGCTCCTCTTCTTTTCAGACTGAATTAACAAGCAGAAGCATTTGCAGAAGCTACACAAGGATAATTAGGAAGCAAGTATTTCAGCTTCTTGTGTATCTACACTAACAAATCCATTTAGGGAGTCACATTTACTCAGCAAATGGCAAGACATGCCATTGTGTGTGTAGTGACAGATAAGCAACTTGAATATGGGATATCAATGTTAACAATGAACTGCCTCCTAAAGAACAAGGATTATTTACAGGTATTATTTGGAGAAAAGTTTCAACACTACCGTTTTTAAGAATACTGCAAACAAATCCTAAACAGAAAGAGAGCAACTTCAGTATTTTTGACAGGACGTACTTCCTCACCAGTTTTTAAGTCCAGTGAAGCCTGGAAAAATTACTCCAATGCAACAAAGTCAAGCCCCAACCCAAACGCACCACACGAAACTCTGAGGGAGAGATGACCAACCTTTCCTTTCCGGCAGAAGGAAAGGATCTGGACACCAACTCACCTTGCGCACAGGTTACACACAGTAACACGGTTCCTGGAAGCAGCATGTGCCTAAAGCAACATCCTGCTGCCAGGTGCTGCTAAATAGCTGCATCTTGTCCCCATGCTCTTGCCATTCAAGTAACCTCCCCAGTACCAAAACACAAGAAAACTCAATTGCCAACAGAGACCCATTCCTGGGCTATCATCATAAACTTCTGTCCTTCCATAATAAACGTGCTAAAAATGTGCTTTCATAGGAAGTACCATGATCCATTCAGTAAAGTTTTCCCAGGGAGATAAAGTTTGGGTTAAGCTGTTTATGCTACATTTTTGCAGCAGGGTATGTTAAGTGGTTTCAAACACAGCATGTTACCCAGCACCGTGTTTCAGCTTGGGCCAGCAGAGTTGCTTTTACCCCAACCACGCATGTGGGCACAGTTAACAACGCTGCCAAGCATTAGCCACTGCAGCTTCCACTCCACACAATAGGCCTTTGTTTGAAGTCTGGCACTATGTGGAGAGAATTAGAGCACACCACCAGAGGAAGACGTGCCAGCAGATGGTTTGACTTGCACAACATGCAAGTTCTCCCTGGTTTTAATGCTCACATTGCATCCATGAATTAATGGGGTGTTAGAGGTTGGAAATACTCTCTTGAATCAACCAGAGCAGAAATACTGTTGACAATAACAAAGCTAACCATTGCTGGGCTCCAACTGACAAAACTATCCATTATAGCCTGTCTCCAAACTTAATCACCACAGAGTGGTCCAACTCAGCCAAAACAGAGCTCACCCCTTCTCCGGACACAAGTGTCATCACTATGATTTAGGGCCCAGCAGGGTCTCGGGGAAATGCTGCTGATGTCCCACATCAAATCAAGGCTCTAGCTCTGAATATTCTTCTACAGGCTGAGATGAGAGCACATCTAAGTGGCAGCTGTGCTGATTCCCACTAACTTATGTGGAACTCTCTCACGGATTTTAGTTAGGACCCTATTTTTCAAAGGGCATGACAGAAGCACAGGCTGTCTTTTGCCTTTTAACTTTTCTGTAATAAAAGGTGCAAGATGAAGGATTCTGCAGACTGCATCCTCTCTTTAGTGAGCTGCTGCTTTCTTCATACATTCCCAATACTACCCCTTCCCCAGAAAAAGTAAAGGTGGTCACCCCATCTCCAAAGCCCACTCAGTCCTTGGCAACTCTTCTGACATTGTCAGTAAGGGACATTCTGTCTAAATGAGTGGTTTTGTTCTTTGTACGGCATGGGCCCCTACTTCTAGAGACCTGAGCAGAGGGCCACCAGCACACTGCAAGTCACTAAGCAGCAGGAAAACAACTGAAGAAAGGACTATTAGACTGAAACAGGCTTAAGCTTCTGGGACTCCTAACTGGACAAGCTACAGAGACCACTTCATCTCCAGAAGTTAACACAAACTCCAAAAGAAAACAAATGCTCAGAAGAAACAAAACAAAACCAAACCAAACCATATACACACACACACAAGAAAACCCAAACCAACACAAAACGCAACCCAAAGAGATGAAAAAAAAAAAAAAAAAATACAAACCCACACCAAAAAACCCCTCCAAAACCAAGAAAAAAGTCACAAAACCTAAAACATTCTGAGGACTACTAAACAGAAAGACTTCCTTGCTAGTATGGTCCACAAGATGCAGGGTAGGCTGTGAGGGAAAACATCACCATGTGACATTAGGCTTTTCCCTAGCAGCAGGAACACTGGGGGAAATGGAGTTTTAACTTGATCATGTATGGCTGTCCCTTATATTCTTATGACTTCATTCTTCTTCATTCCAGACAAGATCAGAATTTACCCTTTCCAGTGTCTGTCTTGTTACCATTCCAGAAACAACCCTTCAGTTTTCAGTGTTCGTCCAGAAACCACTGTGGAGCCACCAGACAGGTGGCAGGTGCAGTTTCCTACCAGCCTGCACTGTTTGAGCCTGCACATGGACAAACAAGCTCTATGGAGTGCCTTACCATTTTCTTGCAGCCACTTTCTAATACTGCAGGATTTTGCTAACAATCTTTGGACAACTGGGATATAGTAGTATAGGTTTTGAACTTGTAGAAGTCATTACTATAGCAGAAATAAGAAAAGAAAGCCAAGTTCTTCCATTAATAGAGAGGGATCTCTCTGTAATTAAGTGATATGTTAGCTTACAACATCTCTGAGTTAGGAGGCAAAGTTCACCAGCATCAGTTCCAGATCACAAGCTTAGAATCCTGCTCTATTCTGAAAGAAGTAGAATAATATGACCTCCCCATAACTACAACTTCAAGATACCCAGGATACCTTTACAGCAGTGCTATGATTGTATTATGATATAATTCACAGATCCACCCCACCACATTCCCCATATTCATACCTCTGTTTCAGGCCGAGGAATAAATACTGGGGGTCTCATCTTCAGAGTCAGGTCCTGAAAGTCCCACTCACCCAGCACATACTGCACCGGCATTCTGTGGCAGGCAAAAGCAAGTGGGAACACTTTAAGACTACACTCCATAACACAGAAAAGCTTTCCATAGCATGCTTACCTCATTACTAACCAAATGACCCTTCCAAGGGTGAGCACCTAGACACCTCTAAGGCCCTCAAATGCACATGCACTCTACAGGAGCTGTGGGAGCTCCATTCCCACAAAAGAGTTTGTTATCAAGCACTGGACCTGGGGAACTACAGGGCAATCAGCCTCACCTCAATACTGGGGAAAGTGATGGAAGAAATAATCCTAGAGATTGTTTCCAACCATACTAAGTAAAGGAAGGTGACTGGAAGTAGTCAGCATGGATTTACAAAAGGGGAATCATTCCTGATCAACCTGATAGTCACCTATGACAAAATGACTAGCTAAGTGCATGAGGAGAGAGTAATCAATACTGCTTATCTTGACTTTCCTAAGGGTTTTGATACTGTCTCACATAACATCCTCATATACAAGATAATGAAGTATGGACTAGATAAATGAGGTGTACTGAAAATTGACTGAACTGGCAGGCTCAGAGGGCTGGTTAAGTAGCACAAAGTCCAGCTGAACACTGATCACTAGTGGAATACCCTGGGGTTGATAGTGGGGCCAATACAGCACATCTTCACAAATGATTTGCATGAAGGGACAGAGGACAGAAAGTGGGGAGAAATGGTTAACAGACCAGATGAGGGTATTACTTTTCAGAGGGACCTCAAGAAGCTGCAAAAACAGGCTGATAGGAAACTCGTGAAATTCAGCAAAGAGTAATGTGAAGTCCTTTAAACTGGAGAGGAATAACCCCATGCACCAGTACAGGCTGGGGGCTAATAAACTGGACACTGGCCTTGCAGGAAAGGCCCCAAGGATCTAGAGGACAAGTTGACCACAAGCCAGCAATGTGCACTTGCAGCAAAGGCAACCAATGGCTTCTGCACTGCATTAGGCAGAGCACTGCCAGTCAGTGGAGGGAGAGGATCCTTTCCTTCTATTTATCAGTGGTGGGAAACATCTGGCATCCTGGTCTCCCAGTACATAAGAGCCATGGACATACTGGAGTAAGTCCAACAAATGGCCATTAAGATGATTTAAGGGATTGGAGCATCTCACAAACAAGGAGAGAGACTGAGAGCTGGGACAGTTTAGCCCCAAGGAAGGGAAGACAGCAGAAGCAGGGCAATCTCATCAGCAACCATATGCATCTGGTGAGATGGAGTAAAGATGACAGAGCCTGACTCTTTTCAGTGACATCCAATGAAAAGACGGGCAAAGGGCACAGACTAAAATACAGAAAATTCCATTTAAACCTAAGAACCACCCCCCCCTTTTTTTTTTTCTTTTTTTTTTTTAAACACTCTGAGAGTGGTCAAACACTAGAACAGTCTGTCCAGAGAGGCTATATAGTATCTATCTTGGATATATTAAAACCTAAATTGGGCATGGTTCTGAGCAACTTGCTCTAGTTGATCTTGCTTTGAGCAGGAAGGGTAGGATAGATTTCCAGAGTTCCCTGTCAAACTCCATGATTCCATGAATTTTGGGGCCATGGTTTCAGCTGCTGTAAGGCACCATACCTCACTTCATGTAGAACAGCAGATATTTGTTGGAACCTTAACAGCTCTTAAGACAGAGCAATTTGCAGGCCAGACAGCTCTGAGAATTTTGCATTTCTGCCCCTAACACAAGACTCAAAAGCATCAGGCAACTTTCAGGGAAGACACTGAGATCCTTCAAACAGTAATCACTGCTAACACACCGACTCCCTGAGAAACCCTCACATCCCGTTCTGCATAAATGATGGCAGGATTAATCCACACAGCAAAATGAGGATGCACATCATAACCACACTCATGTACACAAGCAGGAGGATACTACCTCCAAACATACTCTCAAGCATATCCCACCCTCCTACGAAATGACCCAGGTTCCTGAATATTTTCCCTCCCCACACACTACTCTCCAGGGCCAGCCTGATTCCACGTTTCTGCAGTAAGAACCCCTCACACAGGGCAAACAAATGGAAGCCAAATGGCGACAAAAGCTACAGCTGCTATTGACACCTCTAAACACCAGGGAAATCCCCCTGCAGGCAAAGTTTAGAAAGGAAACACAGCAGCACCACAGACCAGTATAAGACCAGCAGATGAAGAGAATGCTGAATAAGACAGAAGGGGCCAAGGCTTAATTTTGTAAGGACAGAAGAGCTTAAATAAAAATGTACCCAACTTATTAGTGCAGCCAGTTTCCTGCTCCTCTGCAACGTCCCTTAACCCTCTTTGCTCCCAGACAGGACAGACAGGTGATTTGCTACCTGACAACAACAAATGCCTGTCACTTGAGTCACTATGAGAAGCTGACACAGCACTCTTAAGTGACACATCAGCTGCTAATACTCCTCTGCCTTCTCTCTGCTACCACTCTTCTGCTTGCATTAAGACTGAAGGAAAACCCTCCAAAGGAACAACTCTAAGAGCATGCCCCTACCTTTCTAGTCGCTTGTAGCTCAGCTGCTGGATTTGCTCCTGCTGCACTGCTGTAAGCGGGGCGTGGAGGCTTTTAGCATTCAAACTCTGAAACTGAAGACAAGGTCACTTTAAAAACTGCGCACTTGTGCTCTTTGGGTGTCCTCTGCTCCCCCCAGGGGCATCCTCCAGGGAGACCCAGCATGCTCACAAACACATATGCCTGGGACTTTTGAAAACCACAAATGATTGGGAGAACCCCTCTGAATGTTTAAAACCAAACCCGTACAATTGTTCTTCTGCTACCTTTTGGGGCTCAGAAGAAAAGGTAAAATTAAGACTCATTTCACCAAGAAAGTCAGGATACAGTGTGGGGGTATACATCATGTGTTACATTTCAGTCTCTGCAAAAGAAGGCACTTAAGAGATCCCAAACGTTCTATTGGCATTAACAAACTATGCCTTGCCTTCTCTGCCATCTACGGAAGGAAAAGTTGTTCTACTTCCTATGAGATAAAAAGAAAGGTAAGATATTTAACCAAACTGCCAAAGCAAGAGGCACATACAGACCTTATTCTTTTCCTATTACTTAACTGTTTTTGCTCCCAGGACAAATGACACAATATATTCACTGGATTCTCGTGCTTCGGATATACCATTTGTCTCAAACACCTTCTGCCAATAGTTGACCACATCTGTAGCAGTCATGAGCCCAGGTCTTGCACTGCAGCTCTGCCTCAGAGATGACCACTCTGGACTGAGGATAGGACCTTTCCTTTGACTGAATCCCCCTGGCATGCACTGAGGTGAGAGATCCAACAACCTCCTGAGCAGTGGGTGGGTGAGACATCTCATTGTTGTGAAATTGGTTCCTGGTTTCCACATGCACTCCTTGTTGCGATCAGATGATCTAGTCAGTGTTGAGATTTGCAGGACACTGAGTGCTACCACAAGTCACTGTGGCTAAGCACCAGCTATCTACAGTCAGTGGATTCTGGTTTGCAGCTCTTCTGGTCTAGAAAAGGAGGCAAAAGCATGGCCTGAATCACTCGGGTTAGCAAATCACAGGTTCCCCTCTGACAGAATACAGACTGCTTGCCCTAATCCCTGCCCACAGGTACAAAACCAATTACTCGCACCAAGAGTAATAAAAGATTATGCCAAGAAAAAGCTCTGCCAACCACTTCTGTCACTGCAATCCATCTCTGTGGAGATGGGAGCTGCCCATCTCCACAGGCCACAGCTACTAGGAGGCCAGCCCATGCCCTCAACAGGGAAGAAATGAGCATGCCTACACACAGGCACAGCACTCCTGCCTGTCCTCAGTCCTAGAAGCTACGGACACACCAACCTAAAGTTCCAGCCCCATGCTCTCTACCCTGTGGGTGAGTCACCATGGTCTCTTGCAGGAAGACCTTCCACCTCTCACAGGTTCTTTCTTTTATTCCTCCCTGTTCATAAACCACAAGTCCTAGGTGAGTGGCTGTGCTCACAGAAGAGCTTGACTCTATGGGTCAAGGGTCTTTCACACTGTGACCGTCCCCAGAGAGCAGGCAACGGGCTGCAGAGCCAGCCCTGAACTGCTAAGAGCAGAGGAAGGAGAAAAGGTCACAAGGCACATCTAGAGGGAAGAGAAACACTCAAGATGCAATGGCTAGAAAAGGCAAACGCTGCCAGAGCAGAGCCTGTCTCTTAAAGGAGAGAACAGAACCAGACAGAGAGGGGACAAAAACCAGTGTGACTGCAGGAGACAAAGATGAAACTTTACAAAACAGCTGCTGCATATCACACTTGGAACTGTGCAAGACAAAAAGAACAACAACCTCACTTTCCTGCTGTGATCCATCAGAAATAAGGGGCCCCCTCCCTTCTGACTCACAATCCCTGGAGCCTCTGTGGGTTTCCCTGAGCACCCAGTCCTATTCCTCTATTGATGGCTGCTTTTCATCACTGTCTGGAAAAGGCCACAACTCCTCCTCCACCAGAAAACCACCACACAAACAACTAAATACCTCTCCCAGGCAGGCAGCAGCACACAGGGTGGGTGGGTCTCTGCCCGTGGGAACACTGCTGCAGGGAGATCTGGGGACTCTGGGTCAGCTCCCACCTGTGCAGATGCTAGCACTGAACCCCTGCAGCAGCCCTGGATCTTGCTGCATGGGCACAGGCAGCAACACAGGGTCTGCCCTGCTCTTGCTGCACTGTGAAACTGGGGGAAGAGTCAGGCCACCGCTTTCCTCCTTAGCAAAATCAAACCAAACAGGGCCCAGGGAAGCAGCAGAGGGAATACCCTGCAAATAAGATCTCAGGGTTGGCTTATCTCCTACCTCATGGCAAAGGGGTGGATGCGCTAAGAGCCCAAGGGTCCCCTTCTTACCATCTTCATTAACCTCAGAAGAGAAAAAAGCAGCTCCTATGAAAACTTGCTTTTATGTCATGCATAAGCAGTCTGACAGCTGCAGTCTACCTGAGCAGTTCCCCACTCCAAGATGTTCTTCTGGGAATACCGCCACAACAGAAAGACTAAAGCAATAAACCATGAGCCACTAGTGTTGTTAGGGAGGCAGGTAAGACCTCAACTGTCCACGGCTGGAACAATGCTGCAACTACTGTCATGATTAACAAAGGAGATCACCTAGTGATGTGAAATCCCTGCATGTTACTTCTTGGTGCAAATACTTGTTTGCGCACGTGTAGGGAATACACTTTTCCCCCCTGCAGTTCTGTGGTATAGTCCGTTCAACCCGCCGTTCCCCACTCAATATAGTCCAACACGTACACTGGTGGCCGTCGAAAGGCGCGGCCTGGCCCACTCTCGGCCCCTGCCCTACGGCTCCATGTTCCGCCCACAGGCTCGAGCGGGAGCTGGGGCTGTGGCCACTCAAGTCGATACCTTTCTGCTGCTGGGTTAGTGCGGCCCACGCATAGCTCCGCCGGCCGTACCGGGGGAAGGGGTACAAGCCCCTGTTTGCCAGCCAGGGAGTTGCCCACCCACACCCTACTTCAGTGACCGGGCGGCTCTCCGGCGGTAAACGAGCCCCAAAGAACACCGCTGGAACCAGAGCCCAGCTTTCCTTCTAGCACTCCCGGCCTTCCCTGCACACGCAACACCCTGACCAGCGCCGGGCGCCTCGCAGGGCCGCGATGCCCCTTCACCCGGGC
>JAAGNO010016000.1:0-13886 GCA_033439905.1 Ceryle rudis
GCGCGGAGCGCGCGCGGGCCCGGAGCGCGGCGCGACGAGCGGGGCGGAGCGGGCGGGCGCGGGCGTCCGGCGGGCGGGGCGCGCGTGGGGGGGGGGACGGAGGGAGGGGGAGGAGGCGCGCGGGCCCAACGCTGATTGGGCGGCCGTTGCTATTCGAATCCCACCAGCCAACCGGCAGCCGATGGGGCGCGACAGGCGCTTGGGGATTGGTCCGCCTGAGTTTCGAGCAGGCCGGGCAGAAGGCGGAGGCTATAAAAGGCGGCGGGGAGACGCCCGAGGGGGTGGTGGCGTCAGGGCAGCGCAAGATGGCGGAGGGTGACAATAAGAGCGTCTCCCAGCTGGTGAGGGCCCTTTCTGGGGCTGGTGGAGGGGATGTGCTCTGCCTGCCGGTGACTGGGGAAGGGCGGGCGGCCCCTTGGCTCTGCCCGCGCTGGGGGAGGTGGGGGACCCGCGCCTGCCTGCGGTGGCGGCTGGCCAGGGCCGCCTGGGCGCCCGGGCGTGTGAAACGCGGGGAATTCCCTCCCTGCTCTCTCGGCTTTGCTCCTGAAAGGTTCCCGTGCACGGATCGGGTCACGCCCTAGGGCCTGCCGGGGCTGGGTCTGAGGAGGCTGCTCCATGTGCCGCCCCTGGGAGCGGGCACGGCTCTTGTTTTGCTGCTCGCAGGCAGGAGCTGACAGTAGCATCTGGCCTTACCTGATGTGCAGGGCTTACAATTAATATTCATGTCCTTGTGTGTCGGCATCCCTTGGCTGGGTATCGAATGCTTCAACTACGCAGGAGAGTGCAGGAGACGGATGGTTAGCTGGACTTAAATATGTCAAGAGTGGGTTTGAATGCTTAAGAACAGAAATAAATGCGATATGCGTATTTATCTCAGTAATTGTGTAAACGGCTGCCATGGGAAAATAACTAAAAACACGCGAAGGGGGTGATGAAAGGAAGCTCTTGAGGGTATTGTTGATCAGTACCCTTTTTTGCAGCCTGGGAGATACAGAGAGCAACTGGCAGAAGCACAGGAAAAGAGGTTCGAATTTCTGCAGAAAAAGTACATGGGACTGTATTACTGAAAATACATGCAGTCTTTGGGACGGATGCCCCTTTTGGAGAAGAAACTCATAGAGACTTTATATTGTTTGACTAATGAAAAAACACTTTGGGTGGATGGGCTCTGGATCGAAGATGGTGTTGACAAAAGCTGACTTAAATGTTCTTTATCTTGCACAGTGAGAAAACAGAGTACTTGCCTTCTAGGCTGACAGAAGCGGGCTGCTGTTAATAACACTTACATTCCAGTCCGTTTCCTCATCGTTTTTCTCTGGGTTGTGACATGAAATGTAGACATTTGGAGGTAATAAAACAGTTTACCATAAAATGTCTTCTGGAGAAATACAGCTGCTTTGTTTTTTTCCCCCTCCCTGTGACAGTTTGTGTTTATAGCATGAATAAAATAAATATAATGACTGGAAGGTGTTCAGTAAAGTATCAGATAGTTTTCTACCTTTTTTTTTTTTTTTTTTCATTCTGAGCTGTAGTTTTAAAATAGTTTCCAGGGGTATCACACGGAGAAACTGCTTTATCATGATAGTCGTGTTTACCTGTCTTTGTTATTCTAGTGGTGACGGTTTCTCATTTGAGTTAAGTGTAGTATATAGTCGAGAATGAAACCTGGTCTGTTATCTCTGCCCAGTATATGCACAGGTCGTGATGGCTTTTCACCTCTTAGTACAGGGTTATTGGTTCTGCTCATGGTTACCTCAGTTTCGTAATCTCTTTGAGATCCCTTGTCCCACAGAGGGAAAACTATTGGGCTGTGTTAAATGTGGAGCACCTCAGGTGAACTGCTTAGCAAACTGATGCCATCCTTGATAGGGCCTCCTTGCTGAAGATGTGTAGGCAGGAATGGAGAAATAATATAGGAAGAGGAGTTTAAAGGCTGCCTTATCATGGTCTTCAGCAACCTGTGGAAAAACTTTCCTTACAGTCCAAATGTGATTAGTTGGGTAACTTTCCTGTGGATTCTGAGTTTTTATCCGTCTTCCACATAAGAAAAAGTTTCTGTTGGACAGCAACTAGAAAGCTTCAGTTTAATGTGGTAGAGTTGTCCTTGAAAATGCATGTATTTTAAATAGTTCCCATGTTGCAATTTTCCGGTGGTTGACTCTGAAAACTTGAGAAGTTTTAGCTAGACTTTAAAACTTGACTTTCTACTAATCTGGGGAAGGGGAGCACCATAAATGGGAGACTGAGATGAAAACACTGGGACAAAATCTGGGAGGAGATATAATTTGGTCTAATGATGCGCTGCTTTATTAGGATCTTGAGTATTTCAAAGTATCACTGCTACAGTGTCATAACTTAGTACAAAACTTACAATATTATTAGTAATTTAATTACTCAGAAAGGTTTGTGTCTGGTGACTTTAATTATGCTACTTCAAGTGGGGTAATTAGTTTGTTACTCTGGGTAGTAACAAAAGATTTTTCTTCCCTTTCCATGTAGGCTGCAGAAACTGCTAGCTTGGAAGAGCAGTTGCAAGGATGGGGAGAAGTGATTTTGTTGACCGATAAAGTTCTTCGCTGGGAGAGAGCCTGGTTTCCTCTGGCGCTGATGAGTGTTGTTTCCTTTTGTTTTCTGTAAGTAGCTTGTGGAGTGAGCCTAGAACACCACTGCACTTTCATGGCTGGCAGCAAACAGATTATGTAACTTAGTAAGGCATCTTTACAAATCTAATAGGAAAGCTTTTACTGCAGGTTCTGTTTCTGAATGCGTGTGAACTTTGTTGAGAAGAAAATCCTTAAGTATTGAGAACAGGAAGTAACGTGAGTCACATCCTGCTCAGAGGGCCCAGGGGACGGTGCTTTCTTCAAAAGCAGTTTGCCAGCAGTGGCTGCTGTGGGGTTTTCACCATGCTCAGCTGTATGTTCTTACCTGGTGTCTTCGTATTCTACCCTCATCCTTTGTATCCTGGCTATTTCCTTTAGCTTTTTTCCCCAAACCAACAGAGATATCGTTATGGAAAGCTTGTTTCCATAGGGCAGACTTTCCTATCCTGCACCTTTGGTCTGGTGTTTAGGATGAGTTCAGTTGCTTTTGCACTGCTTGCTTTTTTTGTATGCTCTGTCCTGCCCTTTGAGAAAGGGTTTGACTTTCGGTCAGCTGGATGGGAGGTTGCTGCCTGTCTCTGGGTTGGAGATAGAGAACTGGCTTGCTAGAGGTACTGGTATGTGCTTTTATGTAACTTGGTAGTAGAGATGACCTCAACATGCCTTGTACAGATACCTGTCAGTGCCAGCTGTGGAGTTCACTAGTTTTCTGCATTTTTGGAGTAAGGAGAAGAGAGGAGTTACAAAAATAAACGTTGAACCAGGCGATGCAGGAATAATCAGTCTTCTAGCTAATGTAACTTTTATGGTCTTCAAGGGAGATTAGAAGGGTGGAAATTGAATGAAACTGAAAAGTAACTTTTAAAAGAAGTAATTGCATGAACTCAGGGTATTCTGTTATAAGTGCTGTGATTATAGCAGGAAAGATCTTGTGTTGAATGATGCTTTGAGGAAATAGAACTACTTCAGATTCTGAATTGGTGCTTCATCAAAACCAAACCTGAACATTTAGCATAGTAGTGCTGTGCCAGATGTTTAAAAAGACTGGCCCTGCAATAGACTGTTTCATTTCATTGGTTTTATTTCTTCAATGTTCAGGAAGTTTAGTTATGTGCAACTAAGTAGCACCGGGCACATCTGAACATTTTCAGACACTTAGGAGCTGAGCTAGTTCCTTCCAGGACCCACACTGCGGTACTTCAGCGGTGGCACATTTCCTGGGTACAAGCACAACACTGTCCTAACTGGAGATTTATGGCTTCTTGTCCAGAACAGTTTGTCTTACAGGTGAGACAGAGCAAGTGACAGCCTATAGTGGATCTGAATTCTGTGACCTACAACTCAACAAGTTAGAGCTTTCACTCCACCTGGCTATTTCATATGTTCACTCACTCATCCTCACCCCTGGTCTGTGTTAAGTTCACTTGATGTCAACTTCTGAGAGACCAATAATAAGGAATTTTTACTGAACTTCATGCTATGCTTGCTGTGTTGTACCATTTTTTACATAGTACATTAAGAAAATTATATTTTTTTAATCTGTATGTCTTTGTAAGAGTCTTGAAGTACTTAAACTTCATTAGGAGCAAATTAGAAAATCTTTTTGAGGGTTGGGCAAGAGGGTAGGTCTACTGTTTGACGTTCTGAGACAATCTGAAGGGGTGACTAAGAATGTCTAGTATTTAGCTATCTGAACACCCAGAAATAATTTCTGTTACCTTCTTTCTGCAGGATGATCTTCTACTTGGACCCATCAGTTCTTTCAGGCGTCTCCTGCTTTGTTATGTTCCTCTGCTTGGCTGATTATCTTGTTCCTGCTCTTGCACCTAGAATCTTTGGCTCTAATAAATGGTGAGGAAAGCTTGAATTAAAATGGTTTCTTGAGTGTAAATACATTACAAACTGTATCAAAATGCGTATCTGCCTTGCAAATACCAAGGGATTACTTTGTAGAGTCATTGTAGTAAGAAATCAGTAATCTCTCTCATATAGAAAGTGAGGACACTGGTGGTAAGGTGTCTATTCTTTTTTTTTCCTGGAAGTTTACTACAACATAGCTTTGTTGTTCCTTCTCTTCTAGAAAAATAAGATGTTTTTGAAGGAGTAGGCACATTCTTTGCTCTCCATTAACGACACTAGTTAGTTCTGCTAAACTAGTTCTTAGTAATTAATGGATAGTAGATACCAAGAACAAAAATGATGAAGAATGGTTTTGGATTATATGTTTGGAATGAGTGGCAGTAATAAGTGCAGCAAAGGAGAAGAGCAATGAAGAGAGTGTGAATGTGATTGTAAGTGAATGAAACAGATCTGAAGGGCATATAAGGAGAACCTTATTTCACCCAAATTTAGAGTTAAAAGGAAGTTTTAGCATATCTGCTTTAGGGTGAATAGTGGATAAATGCTCTTGTCTAATAATGAACAAACATAAAAGCCAAAGTAATGCACACTGGTATCAGGTGTGTATATATTTTTGTGTATCATACTGCTGTCAAAATCCATAGTTCTGGTTTGAATGTGGTTGCTCTTTGGGAGTCAATTTAAAAGAGTTAGTGTACAGCAAAATTACCCGGGCATTGCAATGCTCAGTAGAGATAAGGTATAAAATTAAGTGAAACAAATGTTAGGATAAGGACTGGGAAAATTTACTGCTGAAAAAATAACATGGGAGATTTCTTAAATTTCAGATGAAATCTTAAATTTTATTTTTTTTAATTTTCTTTAATAAAAGGACTACAGAACAGCAGCAAAGATTTCATGAGATTTGCAGCAATTTGGTAAAATCTCGTCGCCGAATTGTTGGCTGGTGGAAGCGTCTCTTCACACTGAAGGAAGAGAAGCCGAAAATGGTATTGAGCTCTAGGAGTTTGTCTCTATTGTCTTGTTTTGTTTGGTCCTAACTATTTTAGCAAGGCATGTGTCTGAATAAACTGGTATTTCAAAGCAGAAACAGGCAGTTCTGGCTCTGACTTAATGCATATGATCATAGACTCTGTAACCTCAGTTTTAAGAAGCCTCTGTGTAGGTATCATGTGTGGAAGAGCCAGCAAACTTGAAGTTGTAAATGTTGAAGTGTTGCTGGATACAGAAGGGAAGTGGGGGAACTCTAAACAGGTCCGTGATAACTGTTCCCTTTTCTTTTTTTAGTACTTCATGACCATGCTCTTTTCTCTTGCTGTGGTTGCTTGGATTGGACAGCAAGTTCACAATCTCTTTCTGACCTATCTTATTGGTAAGTGTGCAGCATGCAAAACAAATAACTTTGTTAGCTGCCTGAAATGGTATGAGGCTGGTAGAAGTAATTTTTGGTTATATGAGCGTCATGCTTTCTTTTTTGTCATGGGGTTCTAGGGCTGAAGAGAAGCAAGAAATTGCAAGGTGAGAGGAGATTGTTAAGGGGCTATTAAGTAATTAATCTGTTTTTTTTTTTTCTTTCTAGTAAGTTTCTTGTTGCTGTTTCCTGGACTAAACCAGCATGGGATCATTACAAAGTATATTGGAATGGCGAAAAGGGAGATAAACAAACTTCTCAAGCACAAGGAAAAGAAAAACGAATGAAGACTTAACTGCTGTTCACTCTTGTAAAAGGTTTTCTTGGGAACAGTTGTGAGGATTAATGTATAACTAAGACAATAGAAGTTGTATGGCTCACTGGCTTTTTTTTTTTTAACTGGCGCTCTGATGAAGTGAAAATGTCACTCTAGCAACTGCTGTGGGTGTGTGTCTCTTGCTGTGCTGACTAGGGTTCTGCAGCCTGCAGATGATCTTGTGTGGAAAATCCTGACCTTTGATACATGGAGCTGAAGTGTCTTCACCAAACTAAGAGCCCCCCCCGAATAAGTACCCAACTCAAGAAAGAGCATAATTGTAACATGTGCTGTCCTACCCGTGTTAGTTAAATTGATCACTACTTTGTGGCTACAGTGAGTGTGAAAGGCCCTTCTGAAAGCTAATGCTTCTCAGAGGCTTGTTACTACTGACCCTTTGGAAGGAGGACGATTAGCTGAATAGGAATGATTCTAGCAGAGGGTGCATACCCAAAGTTGGGGCAGAGGATCGTGATCCCAGTTTGCCTTTTTGGTTTTTTGGTTTTTGTTGTTTGTTGTTTGTTTTTTTTTTTAAACTGCATATACCAGATTATCTGTTGGATAGAAGTCTGGAATATATAAATCGGTAGTTTGGTGGTTTAGCTGTAGTGTAAACTTCAACTCGTTGCACTGAAACTGTAGAAAATGAGTTAAGGTGTGTTACCTTAACAGCTGATTGTTCTAAAAACTGCTGTTGTCATGGAGCCATGTAGCATGTTTGATTTTATGAATGTTGTGTCTATACAGAACCATCTTGAATCTGCTTGGTTTGTCTCTGTAAATAAGCCTGTTTGAATTGTTTGTGCTTTTCTATGTCCTCTCCCTCCTTTTTTAAAATCTGAACTTATTTTTCTTTAAAAAGCTAAAACCTGTGTTAATGCATTTTAAAAGTTTACTGTTTTAAAATGAACTCTCTTCAGTGTCTATTGTAACTGTTGAATAGGTAAATACAGACTAAAGAGAAACTCGTGTAACACTCTTTATGAATGTGCAGAAAACTGTGTAAATGCTTCCTCCCTCCCCTCAAGAAGGGGAGCTGGGGAGGGCTGGCACCTTGGTGCCAGGGAGTAGCCCGGGTACAGCGTCCTGATGGAAAAACGCTCCGTGTTTGAAACGGATCGCTGTGAATTGTAAAACTTCTGACAGCGCACGGACAGATGCTGCAGAGGGGGAGGGCTCTGACGTTACCTGTAGCTGATTAACACCGATAAAGGCGGCAGGTTCGGGACAAATTTGACTCAAAGTGGGGGTAGATCTGAACTGGGGGGAGTTTCTCCAGTGCGGTCTTGGAGCTGTGATGTGGCAGCGCTCCGCTGTCGCCGGGGGAGGTGCTGGGATCAAAGGACCAGCGCTGACAGGGGGCAGTGTCGCAGGGCTGTCTTTGGGAGAGCTGGTGGCAGCCTCTCTCCTGGCACATGGGCGCTCGTTCAGGCGGCTGTACACTCGCTGTTACCTCCCAAGAGCTGCCTTCCCCTTCTGCGTTAAAATGAGGTAAAAGCACAACCTGCCTGCTTGGTGTAAACATAAATAAGTAAAAGCGGGAGCTAAAAAGTTTTTCGGTAGGTGGGTGGCTGCTGCCCCCCCTCCCCGTCTCACGGTGCTCCCAGAGGCCGGCCTGTGACCGGCAGTGGCCGCTGGAGGCCGCCCGCTTTTTGGCCCCCCAGCCCAGCCGTACCCCCGCCCTCCGCGAAGCGTTCTCGTTGCTATAGGAACCGGGGCAGCTGCGTCGCTCCGGAAGTGCGATGAACGGCTTTCGGCCAATGGGGTTGACCACGCCTCGTGCGCGGCGGCTCCCGACTGGGACGTCAAGTCTCGCGAGATCTCGCGGAGAGCCGCTCGCCACCCCGCGCCTATGGCCCTCCCATAATCCCGCGCGGGTGCCTGGCCTCTTCCTTTTCCGCCATCTTGCTGCGCCGGTGAGTGGGGGAGATGTGGGGTCCCGGTCACCATCCGCTGCCTCCCGGCCCCATCCGGGCCCCGCGGCTGCCTCTGCCCGCCTCGCCGGGGCCCTCAGGGCGTGCTCGACCGGCTTGGCCCATTTTGAGCCGCTGGCGTCCTCCCTAGCGCTCTCTGGAGTCTCCGGAGCGGAGGGTGGGGGGAAGCACCCGCCTGCCTGTGGCTCCGCTCTCCGCAGAGACGTGGGGCGGGAGCCGAGGGCGGGGGCTGGCACGACAGCCAGGCCCGGGCCGGTGCTGTGCGAGGCTGGGCCGGGCCGGGCTCGGGAGAGCTGGGCCGCGGAGTCTATGGACTTCAGGGAGAGACGGTCGTGCGGCGAGGCCTGGGAGGAGGTAGCGGAGGGCTTGGGGAGCGGGCGGTGGGCAGGGCTCTGGGAGAGGGGGCGGCCCTCGGCATGGAGCGTCTGGCTGCACTCGCCCACTGGGCAGGAATTGGCCCGGCCTGCTGGTCGGAGGGTCCCTGGCTGCGTGGTTGGTAAAAGCCCTGATGTGCTGCAGGACCTGGCCACCTCGGGAACTGCCCTGTGGCCCAGGGCAAGAGCACCTTCCCGGCTGGTGCTGGCAGTGCGCTGGCTCAGCCAGTAAGTGTGGTGACGGTACGAGTCATGTCGTGCCTTGTGGTGGTCCCAGTGCTCTTGTCTTTATCACGAGAAGGCAAGAGCTGACGCCCGGTTTCCTTTCCAGAGTGCTGTGTTGCGCTTGCATCCTGCAATTCTTTTTATAAGCCGAGCAGTATAATGCTATCTCTGGCTTGTTTCGAATAGAGCTAATACTGCTTAATTTGGTTTTAAAGTCCAAGAAGATTCACCTGAGCCAGTTGTCATACTGATGAAATGCTGTCTAGGTGGTGTGTTTTTTTGATCTTTGTGCATGGGTGTTGATAACCAAGTTTAAGCACGTGTGTCAGATTTTCTGACTTGTCATGGTAGCTGTGAATACGCTTGACTGTACCTGACTCTGCAGTTTCATCTGCTTTGTAGCCTAGGACTACACTTTAAGGTTTGGTGTCATTTTCTGGAGCTTTAAGTCTTTTAGGTCTAAAATGAGCTTTAGAAGAAATGCACTGCTCGGTATTTCTGTGCTGAAAAGCCAGTGTGTGTAACTGCCTCTCTCCTTCCCTGCAGGCACCATGGTGCGCATGAACGTTCTAGCCGATGCTCTCAAGAGCATCAACAATGCAGAGAAACGTGGGAAACGCCAAGTTCTCATTAGGCCGTGCTCCAAAGTAATCGTTCGGTTCTTAACTGTGATGATGAAGCATGGTAAGTGTGGAGTGCTGCCTTGTTGCTCATGGGTGGTTTCTGTGGATGCTGTTGCTTGAAGATGCTTTTGGGGGTAAAAGTAGATCTAGATGTTTGAGTTAGTTCTACGCAATGTAGTTAGTTGAGCTGCGATATAGCTCCGTGTTATGTATTTGATTTATCTGTTTGCTCATCTTTTGTAGGTTACATTGGCGAATTTGAGATAATTGATGATCACAGAGCTGGGAAGATTGTTGTCAATCTCACAGGCAGACTCAACAAGGTAGGATTTGCGTTCCTGAATTCAGTTCTCTAGGAAGGTGTTAAAATGGGAACTTTTGGGTTTTGTTTTTTTGTTTTGTTTTGTTTCGCCTGGATGTGATCCTGGGCAGTCTGCTCTGGGTGACCCTCCTTTAGCAGGGGAGTTGGACAAGATGGTCTCCAGAGGTCCCTTCCAATGCCCACCATCCTGGGATTCTGTTTGTCTGCTCCAGCTCTGAAACAATTACTTGCAAGAAGATGGTATTTATTGAATCCATGTAAATTAAAGTAATATGGATGTTAGCAGCGGTCAATCAGTGCTTATTGTTTTTTCTAGATTCATAATGGCATGGTTAATTGATCATATTTCTTTTAAATTGAATATGTAAGATACATTTTCAGGGAAGTCTGCTTGCAAGTGCTCTAAAGGCTTTCTGGCTACCTAGTGATTTCTCTGTTTCTTTGGCATTTAAGCTATATCTAGAAGACTTGTCTTAAGGGACAGGAACCAGTTTGTCTTTAACACCTGTACTTACTGCGAAGACACCTTTTTGCCACTGCTGGATGGGCTTCGCTTACAGTTGAGGGAAAGTTCAGTGATATTTAATTATCACTTTTTAAGTTCCTGGGGCATATGAAGTATTTGTGTGTGTTTTGGAAATGTTGTAAATGCATTTGTCTCAAAATATTAAGGTGTGTAGTTCTGTGGTGCCTTGCTGTCCATCATTGTTTCTAATTAAGCTTCTTTACTAGAGAAGTGAAGAAATTTCTTGGTCAAAATATGTCAGGGGGGCATCTCCCCGATGAACAAATACTGCAGCTGAAAGTTGCTTGGATGTAGTAGACAGAGAATTCTCACACCAGCCCAACTACCGGTGTTGTGTCTGTAATAAAAATAACGTGTGTCAGGTTTGAGTGTTAATGCTCCTTGAACTGTTCCAGGGTTACTTTGTAACGGATCTTCCTGAGCACAGCAGGATAAAATGTTTCTCTCGATAGTTGAAAGGAAGGAACAGTTGTTTGGTTCAGGAAAAGGTCCATCAGTGCAGGGAGGTGTTGTTCTGTTGTGCTCTTGGGTGTTTATGAAGATAATGGGAGCCAGTGGGGTAGCTGGAGGTGGTACAGTCAGTAAATAATAAGAGTAACTTGAAAACTTCTGTAACTTGTATGCATGTTACCTCCTCCCTGTTTAAAATCTGCAGGTGTTTTTTTTTGCTGAATATGTATGATAATTAGAAGTGGAATATCCCTGAGTAATTGGAGGAGTTGATGATACATGATGATTAGTAATCTTCAGTGGTTTAGAGTATGCTTTTTTCCTTTCCCAGCCATTAATTTGTTAGTTTAGCTTCAGCAGCACTGTAAATCCCTCTGTTTAAGCGAGGAGGAGGCAAGGCAAGGCTGAGGAGCTAACAACCAAAGAGCTGTGTGAGAGCCTCCACTTCCCTGAGAGGAAGTGCTGTTTCATACTACGGGTGATGGAGTGTGCTTCTTGATACTCCAGTCTTTTGCTGCCAAATTTATTTTAATTGCAGTCATTAAATTCCTTCAGCCAGTGAATCAGACAATGACAAATGTGCAAAACTGTTTTTATAAAGTTCTCCCGTTTGTAATGGGTTAATGGGATTCTGTTTTGTAGTGTGGTGTAATCAGTCCCAGATTTGATGTTCAGCTGAAGGATTTGGAAAAGTGGCAGAACAACCTGCTGCCTTCACGTCAGTTTGGGTAAGTTTGGAGAAGAGTTAAATCCATGTCATATAGAAAAATGGTGGTGGTGGCGGGGTGGGGAGGGAGTTAATGTGCTTTCATACTGCCAAAGGTAGACTTTCCCAACACCTTTCCCTCCTCATCAGTGCAGAGGCAAATCCCAGCCTAGAAATCTGTTTGCCATATAAATGCTCCCATTTTAAAGGAGCACTGCTAAACAAGGACCTGGTTTTGCTTGGCTTTGGTTAATCCTTTTTCACCATTTCTACAGTTTACTGGGAAAATAGGACTCTTATCTTCCTCAATTTTATTTATGGCCATTTATAGATGGGGGAGATACCATGTCAGTTACCGGGTCAGTGGAAGTAGATACTTTTAAATTAAACTTCCCAATTGTGTGTAAATTGGTTAGATGTTAAGTGATGAGAGACTTGGAGCCTCTGTTAAACAAACCTCCACAGCACAGAAAATCTATTAATTTTGCTTCCCAAAATTCACTGAGTGAAGAGTAATAAATCTCAGTGCACCAGGATGACAGAGCTAGAAGAGTCTTTAGGGGCTCAGCCAGTCTGTCCTGTCAGAGGCAGGATTAACAGTTCCTTGTCATTTCTGTTTGTAAAGCTCCAGTGATAAGCTGCTTGCTTTAGCTGTACCTATATAGCTTAGTAGTGTGTGTTGTCGTATTTTTAAGAGTATAGAGTGGTGGGACAGGAGGTTCTCAAACGTGAAGCTGTGTGGATGAAGTGCGCTGATAATCCAAATGTTGGCAGTAGCAGTGACTAAGGCTGCTTCGGTTGTCAGTCCCGATCCAGATGCTCATCTGCACCAGTGCACAGCGTTCAAAACACACTGAGAGACAAAGCGCTCGGAGTTGAGGAGCTGTCTGGCACCATGGCAACTCTACCTGCTCTGAAGAAAAATGTTTGCCTAAAATAGAAGCAGACTTTGTCTAGAAACTATAGAGCTGCTACTGCTGCAGCAGCTGAACTGGCTTTACAGTGGGAATGTGCAAGAAAACTTCTTACTGAGACTTAGACAAGTACTTGGAGAACAGAAGCCTGTAAACATTCTCTCTGTGCTGCAGTTGCACTTGTGAGAGGAGTTTCGTTTTGGTTGGCTGATAAGCTGATCTTCCTTCTGTTAGGCTCATTCTTTCAGAAACAGATCTCACTGTTGTAATACAGGAATGAAGTTGGTGCTGTCAGCTCTGCACGAGCGTGGAACAAACTGATAAACTGAACACTTGCTCTTTCTTAACAGGTACATTGTACTGACAACCTCAGCTGGCATCATGGACCATGAGGAGGCTAGGCGAAAACACACAGGAGGCAAAATCCTGGGATTCTTTTTCTAAAACTTGTAAAAAAAGAGGATACTAATAAATTGTTCAAATGGACTCTGCTGTTCCCAGTCAGTATTTTTACGACTTTGAACACTACCTGTGACAGTGCTTGTAACAGACAGCTCTTCTATAGTGCTTGAGTTTCAACTTCAAATAGCAGTTGGGTTCCACACCATCCCTGGTCACAAGTTTATTTCTGTTGATGATAGAACATAACTTTAGTTGCCAGCTGAATGATAGTTACAGGTCACTACACGGAATGGCCTCAGCAGGAGAGTTCTGATGTTAAACTACATACTCGGCGACCGTGCAGTGGGATAGCTTCCAGGCATTGGATAGATGTGTCTCCATAGTTAAATACACGTGACTCTATGGTGTCATCTTTTGGCTAAATAATAGAAGATGCCTTGTGGGAAGGGATTTCCTGTATTTGGTTTGAAAAGTTACGAGATGTGGGATTGTGGAATAATTAAGATTACTGAAGTTTGATTTCAGATCACAAACTTACTCCACATCTTGCAGTGTAAGGAGTAACTGAGCTAGAGAGGTAAATATTTTTTTCTTCAGATTTCTGTTTTGAAAGTTCTTTGAAACAAAGTTTTGAGTAGGGCAGTTGCTGTGCTGCTGCTTTGCATGCTGCCATGAAGACGTAACTGATTTCTTTTTGGAGCCTTTCACAGAGGGATAACTGTGAGGGTAGTTGATGCTGGGGAAAAGCATCTGCTGCAAACCCCTCAATTACCAATATTTGCTTCTGGTGCTCTCCTGGATATCCTGCAGTCTGACACTGAACAAATCTGGAAGTGACTGTCACTTCTGGAACCTAGATATAGAGAGAAGTCTTGGCCTTTTGTCTGGAGGTCTTCCACTTGCTAAGCCAAATCTGAGCACCTAGGTCTGTGTGAGCACAGCCACTTGCCCAACTGCTCTGCCACGGAGCGACTGAATGTGTTACAGGCTGCCTACTAGATGAATGACAGATGCTCTCCTATTAACCCCTCTCCCCTCACAAGGGGGAAGAGAAGGGGAGTAAGAGAGAGACATACAGTTGGGCAAAGCAAACTAAAACAGCTTTAATTTACATAATAATAATAATAAATAGAATATGTACAAATATATCCAAAATCAGTATCAAACTCAACCCCCCCGATGGTAAGTAAATCACCGTCACCACTGATGCTGTGGAGCAG